>VUQG01032970.1:64658-76688 GCA_015106755.1 Etia nguti | reverse complement strand
TCATTTTTTACTTTTACTTTTTTTTTTTTTTTTTTTTTTTTAATTCTCTTGGTTGTTCATTTAGGCTCTGCATTGTGTCGCTGTATCGTATTCAATAGTTAAGTTGCTGAAGTGAGAAACCATCAAAGATGTAGTGCAGTGACTGGTTCATGCAGAGAGCCTGGGCACCACTTTGCTGCAGCATGCACTGTGAGTTACTTGAAAAGTCCCCCAATTGTCCACCTCTCTCTGAGCTGGGACCACTCCAACAGATCAGCCAGAGGACACACTGATACAAGCCCCAATCCCCCTATGACCAATCAGAACGCCCACACTTCCTCCTAGGGTTGGGCCAACAGTGGCTCTGAGCCAATAGATAAGCTCAGCCATGCTGTAATGCTCTGTCTGTCCTGTGGCATGCTGAAACATTGAGTCCTGGCTGCTATGTTGCTATAGCACATGCAGGGAAAGGGAGGGTTGGGGGTAGCGGAGGGAGGGAGGGAGGGAGGGAGGGATGGATGGATGGATGGATAGAGGGGGAAGAGAAGAAATGAGGGATGGAGGGAGGGAAGCAGGGAGGGAGAGGTACAGCCCATACGGAAGGGACTCAAGGACATAAAGAGCTTTTGGGAAAGTGACTATAGCATGCAAAGAGAAATGCTTGCATTGTGAAGCCATTGTACTAACTGATGGCATTTTTTCCCTTTTTGCCCACTTGCCAAACCTAGAAAGAGCAGGATTTATTTGTGGCACTTTAAGTGCCTCGGCAATGCAGGTAATAAATATGACAGAGCAAGGTGATATACTTTCACAGCGCAGCTGTCAGACATCTTTAATATTGTCTCCACCACTAAAAAAACTAGTGTAGTTTATCTATTTACTTGATGTATTGAAATAAGTAATAGAATTTACTTGTGCATTAGGTGACACTTTAACGCCAGTGATTTCACATTGGTTTGTGGTTTTAGGAAACACTGAGTTTTGCTGCTTGTTTCGTAGTTTAGTGAACGCATGTAAAACATTACTGTAACAGTTCAATATTGCTAAATACAGTTTCACGCCCCACAAAACTGAAGAAAACTTGCTGGTATGTAACATTTTATGCAGCTGGTTACTTGCTGTATGTAGAGGGGTGAAGCATCAGCAAAGTAAGCTGATATAATTTTTTTGATGCGGCTCCCAATTGCCTATTTTTTACTGTTTAATAGGGCATTGGGTTAATTTATGTTAATATCTTCCTGCCCTCCGATAACTGATTGAGGTTTTCAGAGAGCCAGAGTTACACAGATAACCAAACATTTTAAATTTCTTAAACTTTGTCATTTATCAAAATTCTACTAGTATCACACAGTGAATATCATTATCATCATCCTAGATTGTGGTTGGGAATGCCACAATAGTATTTTTTAGGATTCAAATTCGTATCCCTGAGACAGTACTGAGTATCAGTCTCTAAGAGAGGTGTAATTATTATGTGTGGTTAAATGTGCTTTGTCTTTGCTTAGCTTTCCATGTCCAGTTAAGGTATACAATCTCTTTTTTTTTAGTGGGTATTCGTAATCTTAATGTACTCTGAGGGACACATTCAGGTCAGTGTTCAGATCAAAACGAAGCTTAGCTGTTGAATAATGCAGGCCATGTTACCTTGGTAACCCGTGTGGACACTGAAGTCAATGGCTCCATGTAAATGCAGCACGACAGGTCAGACGGGATAAGAAGTTCTGTTAGTTTATGTCTCCCGGTGTGTTTGTGTATGTGGCTGTGTGGATACTCGCGTGATGCTTGCATGCTCAAGAAAATTGGCTTTCATTTTGTGGAGGGAAAAAAAAACATTATTGGGATTAGGCAGAGTAGCCTATGTGGAAAATTGCTGTAGAAAACCTTCATTGCAGTATCTGTGCAATGAATCATGAGTCTGGATCTGTGGGGAATCTGTTGATGTTTCCGTGCTGTATGTGTGTAATGTACAGTACATTCATATAAGCTCTATTTCCCCTCCATTAACAAGTTGGCTGTTAGACATTTTCTGTGCTGCTGAGGAACATATGGCCTGTTGTCTCAGTGCTTAGGGAAGGCAGTAGCTGATACAATGTCCTTTGATCCCCATTATTTTCCACTGCAAACAATAGATTGTAATTACCAAACTCCTCCTTCAGCCACGGCGTCGTCTTCTGCTTATGTGCCTATAAGTAAAAATGCCGAAGAAGTCAGACTCATCTGCTGCAGCACTGCAGTTTGTTTGTGTCACTTTGGATCTGCTCTGCCAATTACTGTGGTAGAAAAATTGATGGCGCGTTGTCATCATTTTGCCATCATGCTTGAGGGGGAATGCTTGTCAGGTTTCCACTAATACAGCTTAAACCATAGAGAAATGAGTGTTTCAGGGGAAATGTGGGGCTTATGTATTTGTGACTGGGTTGTAGGCATAAAAAGGTGGGAGGTGGGGTCGGGAGTCAGGAGTGATTTAAGGTGCTAGATTTTCCCTAAGCCTGTAGATCATGGGGGCCTCTCAGACTGTCCTCCCATACAGTGACAGTGGCCAGCTGATGAGTGGCTGTCGATCGAAGGACTTGCAGAGTGGCCGAATTCTCCACCGCTCTGCAGAACTCGTAGCCAGTCACTGGTTTCTATTTACTGCTTTGAGCCTGTATCTGGAAAGGCTTGTAGTTAATTTTACCAAGCAGGAGTATGTCTAGTTTTGGTTCAAAGTAAGTGTGAAATAAGCTTTATAATTAAAGCATGACCAGTATCTCAGTCACAGCAAAATAATTGCTAAACAGGAATGAAACACTGGCCTCAGAGATTGTGCAGTGTAGATGTTGCTGAGTGAGAGAGCTTTAGCTTAAACATTTGAGAAGCATTCAAACGGCAGTGATGCAACCACTGGTCAACTAGAGAAAAACATGCATTTACTGACCGCATAGTGGGTAGTTGTTGACAGTTGCTAGCACGAAACAAAAACTTCCTACGATCGCTTTAGTCGTTAGCAGATTGCTGGAGTTTCATGTAGACTGCATTGAAAACATCCACTTGTCTGCAAAACACTCTGAAACTAGTCGCGGAGCATTAGTCAAACTGTGAGAAGTGCAGGACAAACCGTAAACGGAGACTCTTTCGCTTTCAACATCACACTTGCTAGTGACAAAAACAATCACAAGGAGGGTTATGATGCTGCATCTTCTCTGCGGCCAATTTCACCTAGCGACAGCCAGCAACCACTTGGGGAAGTTGGGGAATATGCTTTATTTGCTAGCAACCACCAGATCCCAGATGGGGCTCCAATCAATCTGCAGGCCTGTATGGTTGAGGCCTAACACAAGCAAGAGAGAGTTGTTGTTTTCAAGGTTTATTATACTTCTATGTCAATATAACCAGCTATGTTAGGGATGCACCAATATATTGGCCAAACATCAGCATTGACTGTTATACTTGTTTAAAACATGTGTACCATCCTGGATTTTCATATTCAGTAAATCCTTTAAAAAAATACAATCACTTTACTAAAAGTAGAGAAGCCAGTAAACCAAATAAAATAAAAAATATTAGACTTTATTTACTGTGGAAAATATTGACGATGACGCGCCATCCTATCCTACATGTAGTAAAACAGGCCCAAAACCATGATATTAACACCATGCTTTTCATAGATGGTATAAGATTCATCTGGTGCAATGCCATGGTATTATCATTCCCAAATCTGTTTTAGGATTCAAAATGTAATGGTTTATACATTTGCTTAAAAAATGAAAGATCCCTGGTTCGATCTCAGGAGGAGACACAAATCCCTCTGGGGTTGCTCAAAGAAGGGCAAAAATCTGTCAAATTAAACATGTGGGGCTTCCTGATGTGGCGACCCCTTGTGAATAAGGGAGCAGCTGAAAGTAGCTTCTAACTGTTTTAAAACAGAATTACAGATCCATTGACATGTCAAAGGGTTTGGTCATTGAATCCTCATCGACGAGTCCTTTGTTCACCATATTGCATTCTACTTGTGACTTTTTCTAAAGATCCAGATTTGGGGGGTCAGCTTTACATAATTTCCATTTTATAGACTTTTAACAAGCCATTTCTAAAATTCTCACCAGACATTTATCCCTTTGCAGAATGGGGCTATTTGTAAAATTACATAAGGCACAGAAATGTTACAGAAACATATTTAATTCTTTTTTTTTTACCCTTATGCATAGGGTGCGATTTGTTTTAGCTATTCTCATGTTTCTCCAAGTGCTAATATTTATGGATGCATTCTCTCTCCAGCACACTTTTTACTTGAGGGTTTTTGCTTTATCACGGGCGGGATTAAAGTAAACATATAATTACATTATTCCAGCAAAATTCCCTCCACGTCCAAAAATTAGTGGGTTGAGGGTTCTTCCATATGTTTTGCCAGTCACTCTTTTATATTTCAATATTGAGTTCTTTTTCCCAGCTTCCCTTTATAGATGCGGTTGAATTTTTAGTATTCATTAACAATCCATAATAAAGTGATGGTCTAATTCTCATTGCACTTCCCTTATATGCTTTATTCACTTAAATGATATAATTTGCTTCCATTGAGGGGTATCACAGGAAGTCATGCCTACCAACATCACATTCTTCCTTCATATTTTGGACAAATTATTAGGCTCTAAGTTGTTTTCCAGAATATTCCAATTTATTTCTTTGTTTTACTAACACGTGGTTTTAGTAACATTTACATTTGTGTCATTTGTTTCGCGTTAAGTGGAATTAATTAACCTTTTTTTAAACCTTTTTTTCATTGCATTCTTCAGTCAATTACTTTAATAAGTTTTTAATCAGTAGGTTAATATAAAAAAAAAAAATTCTCCCTGCTGTCCAAATACTTGCACTAGTAATACACTGGAATCTGTTAGTTATGGTCCCTGTCTATCCAAGCCTATAAGGAGAAAAAGTAGTGTTCAATAATTATATAGATGTTTTATAAGTAATGATGTTATTGAGCCATTCTCTGGTAAGTGTAAGTATGATTTAGATGTCTCTTTAGTCTAATATAATCTGCATGTCCTTGCTCCTTCTTTTATGTCATTCTTCCCTTGTTAAGTAAAAGGATGTGTATTATGACTATTATGGCTTGTGCAGCAATGAAAATGAGGCTTTTTCAAGGTGCTGAGGAGAATGAAGTGCAAAGGAAGAGGAGCATGGGAAAATAATTGGGTCATCTCGAACCAATGGGATATTAACGCGCCATTGGGCTTCTCTGACTGTCTTGCTGTCCCTTTTTTTTTTTTCTTCATGACTTGCCATGAATCAGGGCACTCCGTATCACCAGGTGATTTACGGCTAATTAAAGCTAAGCCTTTATAGACCACACCTACTGCCCAAATGGACAAAAAACTGAATTGGAGATGTTTCAAAATGCATCTCTTGTCTCCTGGACAACCTTCAAGGCAGCAGCAATACTAGCGATAACCAAAACATCAGAGAAATGCACCCCTTTCCTTCCTGGTTTATGCAAATAGTCCATAATAAAAGCATGCTCACTCAGGGGCCTCAGGTAGAGGCAGGCAGGGGAAGGTCACATTGTGGGGAAAATTATTCTCTTCACGGCATGGTAATGAAAGCTTTTTTTATCGAGCGGAGCCAGTTAGGTTCTTGTCCCCAGCTCTCTGCTGCACTGCTGGTCTGGACGCTACCTGTGTTTATTTACTCTGTCCACAGCAGGATGGCACATACCTGTGGGATGGTCATGACAAAGTGAACTTGTAACTAATTGCATCTGGGGGTGTGGCGATGGCCGCAATGAACTTTGAGGGTTATATTTGCATTTAGAATATCAGCTACTTGAATTACTGTAATTGAAGTTGCGCACATATGTGCACACGTACAAGGCATTAGAAGCATGCAGCATACCAGTCAAGCAGTCTCCCTCAGTAAGCATGTTTTAACATCACTGAAGCAGTTTTATGACTCTTCCCCCTACCAGCTGCTGGTGAGTTGGGGGATCAAGCCTCTCACACATGATGAAGAGCACCTCCCTGCTCAGAGTGGGAAGGGGGGAAGTGGTTTTCCATTTCAGCGGTAGTGTGCTGCAGCTGTGAATGATTTGTCAGGTAGTGGGTCCACTATTTCAAAGGACCTGAATATATTGATCCAGTCCTCAATGAGCTGACACCTCATGTATCGTCTGAACTTGCCTCTTCTGGAAAGGCTATTCCAAGAAGGACTTGGGAGGGGGAAAGAATCCTACTGTAAGGTAGAAAGGAATTCAGCTCTGTTGAGGCGGTTTAAATAAGGCTGGGCAAATAACATTTTTTGACAAAATGCATTGAGCCAAAGGTTTGTTTATCAGCTTTTTCCAAACGCTTTACAGCTGTATTACATGGTCTTGATTGGCAGGTGCACTTTGCTCCGTTGTCATACAATCCATTAAATTTCCTTTACCTGATATGGATAAAAACAGATCTATTTGTGTTCCCGAAACTGTTGGAAGCTTTGCAGAAGTAGACTTTTTGCTGGGATTTTATTTCAAGGCCAAGAATTACCTTTTGATACAGAAGCTTTGGTGAAGGTACTGGGACAGAGTTTTTGCAGCCATATTCTTTGGATCTGTACGTTTCAACCATATAAACACTGTAAGATTTGCGAGACTGATCATTTTCATTAATAGCTGCATAAAGCAATTTTATTTTCTCAAAGCAGGTGGCACCTTTTGGTGACTCATTTCCGATGCAGAATTGGGATCTTTTTCTTGGGCTTGAAGCCTTATTTAACGGGCGACGGTATGCCAAACACGTCTCCCACATCAGAGTAACCATATGTTTGTGCGCAGCCATTAATCTCAGACTGGATGTTGACTGTTCCTGTTCTGCCCTGTCCTACCCACGTTATTGTCCCCTGACTCTCACTTCCTGTTGTAATAACGGCTACTGACCACCACACAGATGGCTGTCAGCCAGGCGAGGGCGGCAGAAGGGCCCTGTCGACCCTCACACTCACACCAGCAATTGCGTGCACACACACTTCCACTGTCTTACATGCAATGACAAATGCCAACACACACAAAGCTGAGGGCATCAGAGAGTGTCCCAGTCAATGACAAATAGCAGCCAAAGACAACAAGACCCAGTGTGCCATTCCTGAGGGACTCTTTGAGATCTCTCACAGGGTGACCCAGTTTCATCACGTACCCCCTTATCCCCTATATGCTAGCATACCCTTTCCCATATTCACCCTAGCATTATTTTATAAGGTTCAGTCATCAGTTATCTCAATTATGTGAATGTTAACTCCCAGGTCAAGTCATTCTTCTGCTCAGTAAAACCTCTGCAGCCTGGGCTGGTCAGAATCGCTCTTTTCTCCTCTTTTCCTCCTCCCAACGTCCAACCTCATCAGCTAACACAGAGTTTCTCCTATACTCCCCTCAGTCGCCGCTAACACCACTCACCCCAGAGATAAAAACACAACTTAAATTTATTTCTTGGTTCTTAATTCAGTCTTTTTTTTTCTGCTTTTACAGCAAATAGCTTAACTGCATTGCAGCAGTGCCAGTATGGGGCATTAATATTAATGTCCGCCCATTTCACCCAACGTGGCAGGGGAGTCTGTCAATCTAGACTTATATTGGAGGGGCTCCTTACGCCAGCGAACACCTGTCCCAGCGCTGATTAGCGCCTGATTCGGACGCTAGAAGGCGCCACTGTGCCCCTGTATTAAAGCCGGTGTGCATTCATTGGCTGGTTTTTCCATAGATGGTGGATATTTCCAGCCAATCCAGATTGGGCTAATGTTTTGCCAGTAGAAGTGAGAAAATTGGTAAGAACGGGGGCTTCATGTGGGACAGTTTTGCCCTTGATTCTGGTGGGAACTTGTGGTTTAGAAAAATGCAGTGCGTCCCTGTGTAGCTGATTCTTCACCAAGGCTAAAAGAGTGTTGTTTTGAACCACTGGGAACAAGTTTTGTGTTGCAGCTTCAGGCGATAATCTTATGTGGCAAAATCTTTTCGTGAATGATTTGCTTGTTTAAGCCTCAACTCCTACCCAGCGGGTGGGCCACAGATGAAATTCCTCAGAAGTCCCCTATGAGATGTAAAATCTACAGTATGTAAGCAAATACGTCTTTGTAACAAAGGGGACACGCTATGAATGTGAGATTAGGCAGAATGGGTGCGGTTGCTATCACATTTAAGCAGTGCTCCTCTGCATTAAGTGGTTGAAGATGGCTGCAAGCAATGCAGGTGTGTGTGTGTGTGTGTGTGTGTGTGTGAGGGTCTGTGCAATGAGAGGGAGAGAGAGAGTGAGAGAAAGAGCAAGGGAGACTGGGATCAGTGTGCTGCGCTGTTCATCACTGCAGCAGTACGCCAGCCCTGAATCTCTGTCCGTACAGAGGTGCTGACTGCCTGCCCCGTGCCTCTCTGCTTTCCTCAAGAGGGTGTGCTGATGATGCTCTCTTTCATTATTCCAGTGGGAGGGAGGCGAGCTATAGGTTTAGCAAAAAAACCCGCAGAGAGCCAGCCATCCTGTTCACATTCAGACCAAAAGCTTTCTAGATGATCAGTTTTTATCTAACAGTTGAGCGTTTTCACTGACCAGTGTCGACCGTGGCCTTTCCTGCCCTGTGCCCGAGCCCATTGCCTCATTTTACTGTTTGAGATCCTGTTTATCCTAAACACCCCAGTGCATGCTGGTCAGTCGTATCAAAGAGCCAGAGTCAAACTGGCCGTTTCTTTTTTGTCGCATTTTAAAGATATGCCCTGCATGCGTATTCAGGGTTAAACAAGGTCAGAAGTGTTCCCCCCAGCGCTGCTGCTGCTGCCTTAATGCTGACTGAAGGTACACTGTGTACCTATCTACAGACAAGATACAAGAAGAGTTCAGGGATGTGGCTTTTCTAAATATTGTTTTATTTTTCTTTGTACGTGAACAAAGTGAGTTGATGCACTGTTTGCACATTAAAAGCAGGAATGTGTCTCATTTGAGCCTTTAGTATTTCTCTCTTCTGTATGCCCATGGACTAGAGCAGGAACGAAGTTAGGGTCAAGAACAGAGAGATAATGAATGAGGTGAAATACATATTTAAGCAAAACTGCCATACTGTGAAACCTGCTTTGTTTAATTGGAAGAAGGCCGCTAAGACATTTAATTACAACACTGTTAATTACAACTTTTTAAGTAAAATCTACATATTTTGACTTCAGCGTAGATTTTCCTCTACGCAATTTTCCTCTGAAGTCGGAGAATTTCATTCTCCCACTTCAATGTTCGCCTATATGTGCTATTCTGTCTTTCTTTAATGACACTGTGGGGAGTGACAGTCGGCCTTTTTTTTTTTTTTTCTCCATCCCAACTCTGACACTGTGACTCCTCCTCAACCCTCCTCTCATACATTTGCCTTTGCAGCCACATGTCTATGTGGCACACATCCTCTAAATGACCTTCAGTGACACAGAACCGGTTCTTGTCGACACACGGGACCACTTCTGTTTAACAGCTCTGTTTAAACAATAGATGTTTCTCCCTTCCCACCGGTTTCTTTCCCAGGAGGAGACCTGAGTAAATGCAGCTAAATCTTGATTACCAAGTTGCCTTCCAATGATATGCGCTTTTGCGCATCATCAAGGGAAAAGTGACCGCCCTTTTTAAATCAAGAGTCTGTAGGGGGGACGGACACTCTCAGATAAGACGCAGCACTTGCACTGCTCAAAGCTTGATGTAAATAACACTGTGCTTGGTAAAGCAACTCCTCCCTAAGTTGATTTAGTATTCTTGTCGCCATGTGTGAAAATGGGATATGCCCTGCTGCAAAAAGAAAAGCTGTGTATTGGAGTGTGCTGTGTATAAGCGGCACAGTCGTTGTGACGTGTACGGCACAGTGACTGAGACATTCAGTCATAGACAGGTTTTTGATTACATCAGAAAATTTATACCAAAATAACTTGATTGTCCCGACTTTCTGAAGGATTTTTTGTCTTCTCATGCACCAAAGCCCGAAATCTAGCAAAGCACTGACTTCTCTCCCTCCCTTGTCTTCCTCCTCCTCCTCCTCCTCCTCCTCCTCCTCCTCCTCTGTGCAGTGCCATGCGTGTGCTGTTATCCAAACTGCCGAGGCCTTGGATCGTAGACGAGAAGAAGGACGACGGTTATACTGCACTGCACCTGGCCGCCCTCAACAACCACGTGGAGGTGGCTGAGCTTTTGGTGCACCAGGTAGCAACATTTTAATGCATGCTTAATCACTTAACCTGGCAGCTATTTCTGTTATACATACTTTATAACAGCATGTCTACAGAGGCACCATTATCACTTTAAAAGAGTAGCAGAAGCGGGCTCCCTGTGTATCTACCTAGCATATGTTGGGGAGTGTTTGACGCCAATGCTGTAGTTCCATGAAAATTTCAGAAAGTAGATTTGAATCTTGAATCTATCCTGCCTCCGTAGACCGCTGAAATGATTAAGCATGGGGATTTCTGTTTTGTCAGACCCTTGTGAGACGTGTGAATGAAAAATGCATTTAAACAGTCATCTGTGTAACGCATACTACAAAAAATTCACATTTCGCAATTATCCCAAAGCACTGAAGCAACCTGCACTCTTAGCTTTACCTGCCCACAGACCATTAAAGCAGCTTCCACTGCACTCCCCTGCAGCCTGCAAGCTGTAGACCAGTTGAAGCTCCTATACATGCCTCTTTTTTTCTTTTTTTATTGAATCCATACACTTCACTGGTCCTCCAGGAGTATTCTTTAGTGCTGCTGGGCCATCATATCCTCCTCCTCCTGCAATCATAAGTTCATGCTCTTTTTTTTTTTTTCTTTTCCTCACCAAGATTGCAGGTTTAGCTCCCTGAAGACTAACTCGCACACGGGTTTACAGCAAAAGTCACCTGATCAAGCAGGAACTGGGTTAATGAGGATATGGTGCAAGGCAGTAACGTTGCTGCAACATTCCAGTGCATGAGTCTTCGCAGTGCAAGCTACCTTTCAGCAGGGACAGCTTTTTCCTCCCCAAGTTCCTGCATTGGGCTTGTTCGCAGTGATGGCTCAGCTTTCTATTCGAAAACTGCACCACAGTACGAGGTGCACTGCAGTTTCCCAGCCAGCCAGCCAGTCAGCCAGTCTTATTACTTTGGGATTTCACACGCTGCCTGATCACAATGCTTATCTTCCCTCCACATCTCCTCAGCTGAGGTGTTTGCAATTGGAAATGACAATCACATGCAGCGTTATTGTAGGATGCCTTTTTTTTTTTTTCTCTCCCCCCACCAGCCTCCCGGGTGATACTTTGTTGGTCGGCAGGGCAAAAGGAAACAACGTTCTGTCACGGCAAATAAAAATGTTATTGAAGTCTTTCATGTGCAAAGGAATTATATATACATATTTATATATAATATGTTCTTTTTTCCTGTTTTTATTTCTCTTATTTCATTACTTGTCTATCATCTGTGTGTGCACGACTGGTCTGTTGCCCTTGTGTATATTAAGCTTTTTTTGCTTCTCTCTTGTTCCCACCACCCAGGGCAACGCCAGCTTAGACATTCAGAATGTCAACCAGCAGACTGCATTACACTTGGCAGTGGAGCGCCAGCACACCCAGATAGTTCGGGTTAGTGGTTCCTCTTTTTCTCAGTTTTTCTCCCTCTCTTTCTTGCCTTACTTAGTGAGCATTGTGTCTTTAGTCATCTCTCAGTCAGTCTTTCTACACTGTGCACAAAGGGGAGTAGAAAAACATCGGTGCAGCTCCACATTTAATTTATACGGTTGGATGTCCTGCAGTTGAACAAAGTCCTGCTTCAGAGGGGAGGGAAAAAGGCTCTCTAAGGCAGTGTCTTGGTTAGAGTGTGTTAGCGTAGCATTGGATTGAGATTGCCACGTTGCCACCTTGTGGACTCACAAAAAAGTGCACTCTATAATTGGGTAGCACAATGCTGAAGCAGTTCATTGTGAGCAGCCGGCAACCTTATAAATCAGGATGTGGCATTTGCATTGTAGCATTAAATTAAAGTTGTTTCACGGCGGCTGCGAGTTTCCCTCCGCTGTCGGCTTGTGCAACTCTTTGTTTATGTGTTTCTCTTTAACAGCTGCTGGTGCGGGCAGAG
>VUQG01032970.1:34819-52177 GCA_015106755.1 Etia nguti | reverse complement strand
GTTGACAGACATGAGCAGTTTTATTTTGAACCACTGGCACAATAAAGATAAAATGTCTTCATGTTTGTCAGTTTATAGTTGTTGTTAAAGAAATTAATTAAAGTTATTCGAATGGCACGATATATGATACAATCCTTCACGTGTTTTCGTGTGTTTATATGGTGGCGGTGGCGGCGGTGGTGGGGGGTGTACCTGCAAGCTCCACCTTAGACAGTAAAGCCATAAACTCAGTTATCCTCTACCTCAGATCCTTCCTCAAAACATATAGGCCCCTGATGTGCTGATTGCTTTATTGATATCGATCTGGGCAAAGTGTCGAACCACTTGTTCATCTCCGTCAGAAGCGGGTAATCGGTATTTATGCAATGGGAGGAGAGGGGGGAGGTCACCACAAACAACATCTGAATGAAACCGAGTCCTGTAGGTGTAAGGGCACAAGGGAGCAGGAGGCTCAGTGCCAGTTTATCAGGTGCTCTGCATTAACGCAGAATAACTGAAACGCGTGTCCGCCGTGAGCCGTCACAAATACATCCATAAAAACAACCAGGCGAGGTTTAAAACGCCAATCAATAATCCATGAAGTGGACCGCGCAGGAAGGTAGTTTACTGAAAATGTCAAATCTGTATGACAGAACATGGAAAATTATAAATATAGTCTAAAAAAATGCAACAATCTATAGAAATATCGTCATAAAACGACTGCCGTGAGGACATAATCACTTAAGAAATGAAGCTTTACGACCCTTTTAAGCAACACAAGTCAATACAAGTGAGCTCAATATAATCCAGTATACTAAAAATGAAATGACATACAGCCGTAATAGCAGTCGCTGTAAATGATAACAGTAGATTACAGGAAACAAGTAAATAGTAGCTTTTTATTTAAATGTTATTGGGCTCTCCTCTGGCTTTCACACCTTCCCTTTCTTAAACTTGAACTGTAAGTAGTCATGAGCAACTATATTCAAATGGTTTGCCGCCGAGGGATTATTCCTGCCCATTCCTAATCTTAATTTGATGTAACATTAGAGAATTTGCCTAAACTAGCACAAAAGTGGAAAAGTTTGCTGCTATATCACATCCTTATGTGATTTAATTACAGTTTATTAGGCGTCGAGGTGCTGCACATTCACAGCTGCAAGCTGAGCACTCAGAACGACATAAATAATGATTAATGGCAATTGACATTGCATCAGCTGCAAATGCTTTGTCCAGGCGTTGCATATCATTGCAGTAACATTTGATGCCTTGCTACCTGAAAAATATTAATGCGAGGCTTTAAACTCTGTAAAAATTTACCAAACATCCTGCGGCTTTTGACCTATTGGTCGTAGCCCACTCTTGTGCTGTCCTTATCATCGCAGCACGATTGGAAACTGGAGCCGTCGAGCCACATTTACAGTGCAAATGTTATCGTTCCAGTGACACTTTAAACAGTCTTTATCAATATATAGTCATTCAAGGTTTATGAGCTTTGATAAAATGCCACTAGCGAGCAGGGTCATTACGCTGTGTAGCTACAAGGTGTCATTTCAGATTACAATTATTATTATTTTCTGCAGAACATCTGGAACGAGCTGATGCTCAAGAGTTTAAGATAAACACTCGGTGGGTCTAGAGAGCAAAAGATATTGATTTCCCCCCCTCAGGAAGAGCAGCGTGAGGGCAAACTACGGTGTGAGTTTGGCAGAACCTTATCGGCCTATTATCTTTAAAACAGTGGGTTATCATAATTGCTTACTTAATAATTCTATAAAACCGTGGCGCTGCAACCTTTGCCTGGGCAGTAAACTGTCGGGTGCTCAGATTGAAAAAAATTCATGATGAGGTTAGAAAAGCTGCAAAGATTAACAGGCCTAGAATTTCAAATCAAGTAAAAATGGGTCAAAGTACATCCAGAATTTGTGATTAAATTGATTAACTAAGGCAAACACACAGCTAAACCTTTCAAAGAGGCATTATGTTCACGTTTCAAGCTACTTCAATTAATCATTAAACACTACAAGTATTAAATCAGGGCAGCTAGTAAATTCCTCTAATAAAGAACCAGCTCGAACACTGTGTGTGTCTTTAGATGTGATTAGTTTCACGGCATTACAAGCGCGCTGAACAATGGGGTAGCCGTACTTCATCAACAAGCGCAGATCTCAACACACTGTGAACCCTCAGCTAAGCAAACAAGGCGGCGTTGGTGTCGCTGTCCTCCCGCACGCTGCCAGGTGAGGCGCTGGGTGGGATCAGCATTCAAAGCCACAGTTTCTAATCATTGTGAAACCAGATAGAGACAATAAAGTAACTCCCCAGAAGCCAGACTTTACTGAATTCCCCCAACCGATGCCTTTTTTTTTGGTCTTTCTTACATTCTCTTTTCATTACTGGAAAACAGGGGCTTCTATTGAGACAGCAAATGCTACAATGTACATCTGACAGGTGCTCGCTTCTGCCGAGCAGGCAGTAACCTTGGAGGGAGTAGACAGGAATGTAGCAGCCCTATCTGAGCTCAGAGGGAAATGCTGACTGCAAAGACCTTTTTTTTTTCTTTTTTTTTTGTTCTGAGAGGAAAATCAATATTCCAGAGTCCATCACATGGCCAGGCAATTTGGTGCTCTTTTTTTCCTCTCTCTCTCTCCAGGTGGGTTCCAACTATGTGAAACAAGCTCAGAGTGACCCCTGGAAAAATAGTTAATGGCTAACTTCTTTATCTTTGTTTTACAGCCAAGGGTTGTACCTCCAAATCAATACGTGATACACAAATATCTCTGGGCTCCGTGTTCTGGACGGGGAGCGATGACGAGGGCCTGAGAGTTAGCCAGCTTTACACCACCTGCCAGAAGAGAATGATCTGATGTAGAAGGCCAGAAGCTTCTGGTAGAGTCAGCGTGAAAAGCATGTGGTCAGACTGTGTTAATCAGATTCAAACTATGCATTGCTCCTTTTAAATCGGTGTTAATACTGGTCTTTTAACAAAGGGAGAAATCTGCAGCTTGAAGTTTTTCCCCATCAAACTGGATGTCGCTGTGATCTGATCGATCACATTCAGATCAAAAAAAGTTCAGTTAAGAAACATAAGGCTGATTTTACACAATAGTTAAACTGGATTGGATGGAAAAATTAGGGGGAAAAAAAGCTGTATCGCTTAACGGGCTTAAGAGGTGCTGGTAATCATCTCAGTCTTCTCCCATAATCCACTGCGGGAAAATCTTTAAAGTACATACGATCAGTTATTAGTCTGAAACTGATTTATTTTTTAAATTGTTAAAGCCACATTAAGGACATGAACGTCACAGATATAAACATCTTTCCCTGATGTTTCCAGCCGCACTGGAATAAATATGATGAGTTGAGTTGTAAATGCGGCCCTCTGTCTCCAGTTTCTGTTAATATTTGTGTCGGTGCACAGCCTGGGAATACAACACATGGGCCTCGATAGCAGACCCCTGCTTTTCTGTAGTGTTGCTGGTACCGACAGCTGGAACTAACACAATTTTTTTTTTACAGCAAAGGACAACAAGCTTGAAATTTTCTCGCCTCTCTCAGTCTACGCTGGCCAAGATAGTTGATATCTGTCACCGTCTGGTCCTTCGTCCCTGCAGACCTTGCGATAAATCAACAGAGTGGCTCCCAGACAGATAAAATGCCACATCAGAGTTTAAGAGGCCTAAAGCAGGATGCAGTTCCCAACCAGCGTCATGGTGAGAGAAAGGAGCATCCACTTAGGGAGGGCAGTATTCCACCCCCGTCCTCCCCCTCCTCCTCCTTCTCTGATAGTAGCTGTAATCTCTGAGGTTGACCTGTCAGTCAAATCTTGGAGACAGATGACGTGAGGCCCCTGATAGGCTGTCTCCAAAGGAGGAGACACCAGCCGGCCGCGCTGGCCGACGGGACGGAGAGCAGGACTCAAGACGACGGACGGATGGATGGCGGGTCCGATGGGAGGGGGGGGACACATGAGGAAAAGGTGGGTCAAAGGGGTGGTGTGGTGGAGGAATGCCGAAAGCAGGGAGCGGTGGGGGTCAGGGAGAAGGTCTCCTGATGAGCAGGGAGACAGCTCTTTGCTGGGGATCGTTGCATGGCTGACAAAGTTTACTTAACACCAACCCCTGGGAGCACGGGTCACAGGGGGGTGGGGGGTGACCACATTCGCCTCCAGCTCAAAGGGTTAAATTTTTGTCACAGGAAAAGGAGGACAGTGGAAAGGCCTCTGTGGATCTAAGAGAGAAGGGTTTGCTGATATAGCTTATAAGTAGTTATCCAACCCCTAAAGAGACCAACAGACTTACTTTTAAAATGATCACCTACCCCGCTATTTTTAAAAGTATAATAACACACATTATTACTATTATTACTATAACAGTTACATTTCACTGTTTCATTTCTTTGCTGAAATAATGAAGCTTCGGAGGCTTTGTTGACACTTACTGCTTAACGACTCTTACCGTCATCTGTTTCATCCGAGTCAAAGAAGTTGTAACATCTGTCAGCCAAACACGTGATGCCAGTAACTACGAGCTTGTAGTAAAATGCTCGTATTTGTCTGAGCCAACACACTGCTCGTTATCAATATTGGATTTCCTGACATCACGCCGCATAACTGCAATGTGTTTCTGCAGCCGACTTTTGAATTCAGACGTCGGAGTTTCCCACAGTAAAGCACGTTAATGAGGAAGTGCTTTTATTTCAGCTGTTACTGACCTTATAGTGGGCTAAATCCTAACTCTGATGGCTCCGATGTCTCCTGTGCTTTGGAAAATACACAAACAACCCTGTTATTATTTTATTGTAACACTGCAGTTTCCCGTCAGTGTCACCATCTTTGCCCCGCTTTGGGTACACATAAGGTAGGCTAATGCATATGGCCCATTTTCCCACAAGGATTTTGCACTTTCACAGAGATGTACTGTCACTGGGCAACTGACAAAGGCTATCAGTATTACTTCAATGTCAACAAATCCAAAGTAATCCTGAATGAGTAGCGATAGTCATTTGTTTAATGTAAAGATGTTATCAATTTTTTACAAGCTTGCAGTGTTGGCTAACTTCTCCCATGTTCTTTAATAATCAGAGTCTTCGCCTCAGCACCCAACTAAAGAGAGATTGAGAGCCAGTTTTCCCTTGATCGCAGCTACTGCCCATGACTCCCATTAGATTACAGAGGAGATTTATCGAACTGGCTTCCGGTTTTTTAGATAGGATAGTGACAACACTTATCTCCAGATATTCCCTTATCAAAAAACAATTTAGAGAGAGAAACAGACATTAGCGCAGATTTTTTTACATTGCAGAGTGCTCCAGCTTAGCCTCCTCGGTACAAGGGTCTGTTTGCACTGTGCACACAAGCCTCCATCTGCCCGGATAGAGAGGCATTAGCATTGCCTTAGTGCTCTCTTGATGTCACTGCCATTACGTTTGCATCAAGCTCTTGGACTTTGAGTCTTGGTTAATTCTGCCTGGATGGGGAACCTCCAATCATAACGGAAGAGAACTGGTTGCACTGGTTTGCATTTAATTTCGTGCAGCAGTGTTGACTGACCAGGCGGCTTTAGTAGATGGTGAGAGAGGTCACCAAGAGGTTATCCTGACCTGGGCTTGATTTTAGCCGTGTATTTATCAAGAACCCGCGGAGGCATGTATTTGTGTGCTTGTGTTCCTGCCAGTGCATGCTTGCACCTCTGCGCAGAGAGAAAGAGAGATGTTGTAAGGCAGGAGTTACTTTTTGAAGCAGCTGCAAGATTTTGACAAAGGTGTTTGTCAAAAATGAAATGTGTGTGTGTGTGTGTGTGTGTGTGTGTGTGTGTGTGTGTGTGTGTGTGAAGCCAGAAGGCCATCTGGGGGAGTCAGTAGGCAGAAAGCATACACTGCTGTGCTTATGACCCTGGAAGGATATCAAGAGAAGAGAGAAAAACACAAACTTGGCAATAAAGTCCCACAGAGCACGCCTGTTTTTATGAAGCTAATAACAACGTTTGATTTACAATTATTAACCAAAAATCTTTGCTTTTCTGCTACCTTTTTTTTTTTCTGCCAAACATCTGTTGGCATGCTAGATGAGCCAGTTCGTGTAAAGCTCATGTGCCCAACAAGCATTCTCACTATTTGTTCTTTCCATGGATTACGCCTGTAAAATGGGCTGCAGGTGTTTGGGCCTTGGAGCACGGTGTCTAGGGGCCACGTTAACTATTAACACAGCCATATAACACTGTTACTGATTACCACCTCTCGCTCCTGAGACTCCCACTGACCTGAGTCACAGGTAGGAATCCCGCATAGGTGTGTATTTGCTCCCATGGTGTGGATCACTTTCCAGAACCGCCACGTGTGGTGTCGGAAAGCGGCCTCCCTCCTTGTCACAATTCTGTTTTCTTCTTCTTGTTCACATTTCTTCTTACCTTCCTTCCCTCCCACACAGACTTGCTTATGCAGCTCAGTCACCTCCTTCGCTGGATCTTTTTCAGTGACCTTCATGGTGACCTTTATCCTCTCTCCCATAGAACGCGAACGAGTGAAGATGTCTGGTATAAGAAAACAGAGGGACCATGTTTGGCATGTAGTGCTGGAGGTACTTTAATATGGGGCAAAAAGGTGTGGGGGACCACAATGAATGACTCACAGCATATGTACAGCAAGGCACGCTGCTGAAAGACGCTACATTACTTTGTAATTTTTTAAAACTTAATCATATCTTATTCAGTAGTTCCTGTCAACACCAGCTGATGCCTTACCTAAGTTGAACCCCCTCCTACACTCCCACTCCCCACTTGGCCTAAGCAGCGATTACTTTATTTATTAGACAAAAGCTACAAATGTATCTTATTAGCTTAGTGTTCCTGGAAACCATCTTTACATACGAAAAATTCTAAAAACTAAACACAACAATAACGATTTACAATATAATAAAAAAGAATAGTAAACCAGACTATCTTTCAGCTGATATCTATACATTTATGTCCACTAATAAAGATACACCGAATCATTTATTGCATTCACTTATTTCTCTCCTGCTGGCATACATACAGTCACTGGCCACTTTATTAGGTACACTTTGCTAGTAGTGGACATGTCTTTGCCTTCAGGTCTGCCTAAATTCTTTGTCATATAGATTCAACAAGGTGCTGGAAACTTTCCTCAGAGATTTTGGTCCATATTTACATGCTGCTGCAGATTTGTCAGCTGCACATCCACTGAGAGCTGGTGACTGTGGAGGCCAGTTGAGTAGAGTGAACTCATTGATTTGAGCTTTGTGACCATTGCACATTGTCCTGCTGAAAGCAGCCATCAGAAGATTGGGATCATAAAGGGATGAACATGGTAAACAATGCTTATTTGGTACTAAGGGGTCCAAAGTGTGCCAAGTAAATATCCACCACAACATTACACCACCACCAGTCTGCACTGAACCTTTGATACAAGAAAAAATTGATCTATACTTCCAGATTGTTTACACCAAACTGTAACCCTACCATGTGAATGTGTCAGCAGAAATCATACCAGTCATCAGACCTGGCAACATTTTTCCAATCTTGTGCTGTCCAGTTTGGGTGATTCTCAGTTTTACCAGTGTGGCCTTCTGCTGGTGTAACCCATCTGTTTTTTAAGGCTTCTAAATGTTGTGTCTTCAGTTATGCTCTTGGTTGTAACGAGTGATTATTTGAGCTACTGTTGCCGTCCTCGAAGCAGCCTGACCGTTCTCCTCTGATCTCCGGCATCAACGAGGCATTTTCACTCAGACAAGTACTGCTTACTGGATATTTTCTCATTTTTAAACAATTCTCTGTAAACTCTAGAAAGGGTTGTGTGGGAAAATCCCAGGAGATCAGCAGTTTCTGAACTACAATCACTGCTTCAATGTTCAAAGTCACTTAAATCATTTTTTTCTCTATTCTGATGCTCAGTTTGAACTTCATCAGGTGGTCTTGACCATGTCTACATGCCTAAATTCATTGAGTTTTGCCATGTGATTGACTGATTAGATATTTATGTTAGATTAAGCAGTAGCCAGTAAGTGTATATACACACAGTTAATAGTTTTATAGCAGATTTATCCAACTTCACCTTTTCAGTCCAACAATCTTTCAGGCAGAAACCCTGCATAACATAAAAAGTTGAACATGAAATGGTTTACACTTCTAACTGTAACGGTCCCCAGAGTAGACCTACACAAAGCTTCCTTACTTTCTTTTAATCCCATTGTACCAAAATTTTCTACATCATATCTAGACAGCTATAGTGAAATAGTCTGAACAGCTTTAAAAAAAACAACAACAACAACAACAACAAAATTATTTACAACCTTTTTCTAGTCAAATTTTTGGTTTTGTTTTTCTTACAGAATATCAGATTTTTCCCAAAGTGCATTAGCATTCTACTAATGGATGCTTAGTAATTGGTTAAACATTTATAATTACCCAGTTGATGGCCCCTGTTTCCAAATGAAAACCTCTATTAAAGAGGTTTTAATAGAGCACAATTAAATCACAACAGAAACATACTGGCCTGTTTGAGAAGCAGCTGGTGGCTGAAAGCAACTTTTATCCAGGAGGCTAATCTCCGCTTCTGCTAGCATAAAATGGTGAATGCTGTAAAGTATCTTTTGGTGATGTAACGACCCAAATACTTACCCACAAGAATTTTAATACAATCAAAACCTTGCAAAAATCAAAATTGGAGCTATGTTGTCTCAGTCCTTTTTCAGCTGCTGTATGCTAGGTTAGTATATATAGGGAACCCATGGATAGCTAACCAGCTAATGGCAGCATTTAAAAAACTAGTTTTTTCGGCATTAGCTTGTGTTGTGGTTTTGTTTGTAAACCAAGTGTTAAGCTTTTAGCCGGATGTGACAAAGTGGAAATGCTTGCCAGGACAATTCTGCAAGCATCATGTCCAACAAGGAACAACTCTCCCCAGCAGACATGTATGCATTATAAGAGTAAGTACCTATCATATATACAATACTATGCAAAAGTCTTAAGTCACCTCTCATTTTCCTAAGAAAATAACTAATATGTGCAGCGATTTATTGAAACGTGCACAAACATACATGAAAATACAACTTTTAAAGTTAATATTTGATATGATCACCTGTATTCTTCAACAAAGCCTGAACTCTCTCAAGCAGATTTCTTTAAATTTCTGTAAGTAGTCTTCATGAATATTTCTCCAGGCTTCCTGAAGGACATCCAGAGCTCTTCTTTGGATCTTGGCTGCCTTTTGTTCTGTTCTGCACCAGTCCACCATAGCATAGTATTTTCATGCAACCTTTGAATAACACCAAGTTAGCATGCTTCAGTTTGTTTTGCAGAATATTTTACAATATGAAAAAAAACCTCTATAACTTCACACCATGTGTCCGTTCAAAAAACTGATCTGTTCAAAATTAGGACATTAAATGTAAGCTTTAACTTTCCAGTTTATCAAATGTCGCTGAGCAATCCTTACCTTTAAAATGATCTCCTTGCTCTCCTCCCGTCTTTCTTGCATCTTTCTCCATGTCTGAGATGTGATGTTGTGTCACATTAATTTCTCTCCCTGGGAACTAAAGTAGCTGTGCATTTAGGTATGCAGCAGACAACTGCACACAAACTGTTTGCGTATTTGCTGATATTTGTTGAGCTTTTCAGTTGCTGACACTTGAAAAAACATTACTTCCTTTATGCTCGCTCCTCATCTGTTGCTAAACAGATGCTGAAGCATCTGGATGTCCCGCTGACATACCAAAAACTGACTGTCTACCTAAAAAGGAAAGTCTTATAAATGTGTCTGTCATTAATGATATGAAGTCACTTGGAAACAGAGAGAACATTTCTCACACAAGGTAGAAGTTACAATGAGTTTTTGACAAAGTGAATTCTTTACATCATTTATTTATTTAGATAAAAAGTGTCACTGAAATTAAAAATGACTTAGAAATTACTATAATATAATATAATTGTTGTATAAAATATTTTAATTGACATAAAGGACTTGATTTAGTTGTTTTTACACACAAGCCTTTTGTACTTCCCGCTGACTAACCCATGAGTGACACATAGATCATATACATTAATGGGACTGTCTATGTGTTCCCTCCATTTAGGATCAGTTGGGTTTGATGTTTGATGTAACTTCCCTCAGATGCCTTAAACCTAAAGTAACGAGCCTGTTTTGAAAAAGTACAAAGTAGAGAGAGTAAAAGTAAAGAGCAGTCAGAAGTACTCAAGTAAATCAAAGATGCCTGATATTCTGCTTAACGAATTAAGCATTTGTACTTCGTTACTTCCCACCTCCGATGATAAAAACTAAAAGACAAAGCCTGGGCATCGTGTTCAGGTCATCTTTGCCGTTGTTCCACACGTTTTCTCACACTGCGTCATGTGGTCACACTGAAGATACTGTTAGTATCTGACAAGAGTTCCATCCTCGCCTTGATTCGCCGGTGTTATCGCGTCGGGTTAATCATGTTTCATGGATAATATCAGTCCAGACCTCGGGCTGGAGCGACGTCTGCCTGGATGCAGCATCTTCAATCTACAAGGCTGCGTTCTAGCAGATCTGTAAACACTTGGCTTAGTGGAGCCTACGAGGCTAAGCTGCTGACCGGCGTCTATCAAAACAAAGCGCACACACGCTGGCCAGGGTTCGTCTTAATGTCAGTAAGAATAATGGCAGGGGTCAAACTGGAGGACAGCTCCTTTTGAAGTTCAGAATCTGGTTTGTAAACAGCATCAAATTCTCTTTTTAAGGCAGCGTCTATGCTCCCAAAGTAATGTGCCAACGATTTTATAGCCGCAGGTGTGCCATTCTGGGGTTTTTTGACACATATATTTATATTATGGTTATACAACTTTAGTTTTGATAACACTCTTGTGAAATAACTGGCGATGCGGACGTGACTTTGACACTGAAGGGAAGTCGGTCCAACCGAGAACTGAGCCAATGGTAATTCAGATCAGCCGTGTCTTTCTTAGTCTCTTTTGTTGGAGCACACAGTTCAAGTCACAATAAGCGACTTAACTGTACGTGCCGCAGATCGCCCTGATATGGCCCTTTTTTTGTCCAACAGGCGACCCAGTGGTGGTCAGGGCTGAAGCTGAATGTGTTTGTTAGAAAGAGCAGAAGGGCCCCGTGCTAATTCACTTCTGCATTCGAAACCAATCTGTTGCTGTGAAGTAAAAGGGACGGTCTCGCTTTTGCTTTTCGACCGAGCTGTGAGTTTTTCCGCCAACTGGGACGCAGACCAGCCTGAGATATTATACTCCCACCATGGGCAAACATGCAAACACAGCGAGCCACTGCTCCGCGTGGTACAGTACACACCGTTAGAGAGGGCACAAAGGAAGGTGCATGATTGGTGTGTTTGACAGCGATCTGATAAAACCATAATTGGAGCATGTAGAATGCATATGTTTTTCAGTCAAACAAAAGCCCCGGTCACGCCATAGAAACTGCCTCTCAATGTTTTCATTGTCTGGCAACTGACTCAAGTGAAGGAGAGGGCGACAGAAACCTTCAAGTCAGTCTGAGAGTGTGTTTAATGTGTGCGGAAGGGGAGCGGCGTGTACGTGCGTTTATCTGCATGTGTGTTTAAGTGTGAGAGGCCGAGACGAAGTGAGGCCGTACGGTCATAGAAGGACAAGCGCCGTGCAAAGTCGGCTATGTCTGGTGGAGCTCCAGACCCTTTTGAGAGAAGCTTATCAGATCATAAAAGAGCTTATTTGTTCTACTCGCTGAAAAGCTGCAGACACTTTTTGCGCACATTTTCTCCTGGAAAGGAGTGTATTTACAAAAAGGTCGAGGCCGATGTTCGACACTTCCTACCTGGACAGTTACTATGAGACATCAGTGGTAGTTCTTTGCAACATCTACGTGCTTACCCAAATTACAAAATCTAAACTTTGATTTCCTCTTCCCAGATCTGGAGGTTTTTGAGTGAATGCTTTTTGTAGAATTTTCTCTCAACCGATGACTACTGTAGGAAGTGGTTTTGGTGAAATTAAAAGACAGATTTCTGTGCAGGATGGAAGGAGAGATCCCTCAAAAAGTTACAGGATAGACTTTAACTGATACTAAATGTGACCTTTTCTTTGATCTGATCTGTCTAAATGGTATAGATGTACATAATCAGGCTGTATAAACTTTATACACACAGTCATTTATTCATTGAATTTGTGATGTAAAGAAAAGTATCTCAGTTTTCTTTCTTTGGCTCCATAGCATCACAGTTGCTCCTTTTTGCACTTTTTCTGAAGCCATCTCTCATTTTAAACCTCGGTCATGATGTGTTTAACCCTATAAAGAAATAATTACAAAAAAAAACTTGTGTTTAAAACACAAACAAACAAAAAACAATCCCAGATATTAAATATTAATTGCCTATATGAGTTTAAATTTGCATGATATTTGCTGCCACCAGCAGTTTTTGCAGTTTTTTGTTTTAGTAAAAAATGATCACAATTGTTATGTGAAAGTCTAATAAACTCACAAAATCAAATATGATATTATCAATTATCAAATATGATAAACTTGGCGTTAAAGGGTTAAAGCACAAGCGACCAAGACAAAGCCTTTAAAAATAGGTTGCACAAGTTTCAGTAAGTTGCGGTGCTTGAAGTAAGATATCGGTTTCTTGCAAATGGCAATAAATAAATAAGGAAGGCTTGAGAAAATCTGGTGAGTCATTACTCTTATATGGCTTTTTGAAGCACTGGAGTCCCTTCTTATAGTCGAACACTCTCAAACACCTGGTGAACTTCTTAAAAACTTCAAGACTTAAAGATTTTGTTGTTATTTTGAGGTATAACACAAATATATATGACATAAATTCTGCAGGTTTTCAGTGACTTTAAGAATCTGCAACTAGGGCGCCATCAGAAGGAAGAGGTAATGTGTCTTTTCATTAACTGTGAAATCACTCTGGGTGATTTGTGCCATTTGACATGTGATACGGGTGAAGCCGTGAGAGCATGTGTTCCAGTCAAGGGTCCCACTAAGCCATGCCAGAGAGAACCAACATGCACACCGAGACCCAGAAACTGGCGGATAAACTAATTCAGCCTTTATTATTCTTAACAAAACCGGTGAAAAAGACTGTGCCCTCCTTCCTTTGATATCCCATCTGTCTCCCACTTGTGAGTTCAACAATTGGTGATTGTTTTATTTCCACCACACACTCCTCTGCTATCTTTCTAACAAGCAGCTGAGATTCCGTAGACCTTGAAGCCTGAGTGGGATAGCAAGATCTCCCAGCTGCTGCACTGCAGCGCCAGGCCCGAGTATCCGACCCCTCCAAACTCCCTCAAGCCGTCCTGCCACCTCCACCTCCTGGCTTCCGAGCTGCCTCTGCTTTGCTATCAGTGACGCTGCCTTGGCCAAGGCTGTTTTCTCTCAGGCTGGGGCTCCAAACAGCTGATTCAGGGAAAGTAAGAAAATGTACTGGAGACCTGACCTTCTCTCCTGAGACAAAACACACAGAGAGGGACTGGCTCCACAGGATGGAGACGCTAGCATGGAAACAATAACATAGCCTCAGAATCTACGCAAGAGATGAGGCTCTGTTTTCCAGAGACAGAGGCGCAGAGACGTCTGTGAGTGAAGCTGCGTCCACTTTCGTTCTTCTTTAACTGCAAATTTTACAAACATTTGCAAACGAGCTAAATGCTCATTATAGGATGAATAATAGTATCAGTGAACATTTGTTAATTTTATCAACAATTAACAACATCTTAGCGCAGAAAAACAGCTTGCCTGACCCAAAGTGAACAAAACCTAATGCTTATGCTCAGTAACTGACATTTTGCATCTTGTTTGTTTAACATATACACAGGACCAGAATTTCTTAACAATCCCAACCCTCCAGTCTTTTCTCTTACCTAAGCTAATTGGCAACTAGCTGGATATTTGTACTGGACACATTATACAATGTAAACAGACTTCAGTGATTTATTTCGATTAAACCCTACATCAAAATGAAAAAATTCTGATTATATATTATAATTATTATTCTAAACAAAAACCATCACATTTTAAATGTTTTTTTAAAAAAAGAAGATTTTTGTAGTATTGATACTGTTATTAGTTTAAATATAATATTACTGATATTAGTTATACTGAAAAGAATAAATCAGTCTGGGTTACTGAAAACAGACCAGTCACATGACATTTACCATAAAACTGCAAAGAAAATGGGACACGATATAATAAAAGCCTTAAAAGATTTAAATAAAACTATGTTTTCTCTACAAGAATGGACGGTGCTGGAAATCACTGCATGAACACAAATAAAGCACAAAAAATAAATTGAATTTTTGATGGACTGAGGAGAAGTAGAAAATTATCCTGAGGTTTGACAAATCGAAACCGATCTCTTTTTTTTTTTGCTATGCCCACATACTCTGGGCTAAATCATGACCATAAGGTGTGTTATCAGCATACAGCCCGATGTGTAATGGTATGTGGGTGTAGTAGTGGGTAAAGGCATGAACCCTGTTAACCACATTTGGCACATTATCTGTGATAAAGCAGGCCTCAGACTCTTGAGTGTCTGAGCTCTTCTATGAAGCAAGAATGGAAAAATATTTACCTTTCTAAACTTCATTAGCCGCACCTTAAAAAAAAGAAACATATTGACGTCATTAACTTATAATGACTTTCTTTTTCTTTTAGTGAAACAGTTTCTCACTTTCAGATTTTAATGTTTTTGTGCTGTTTTGTGTTCAATAAAGAGTCTAAAGTCGCAAGCAAGGTTGTCAAAGTGCAAATTTGACACCTGTAAGCACAAAGCTTTTATGAAACAGGGTTGTATTTAGTGTTAGATGGCCATATCGTCTCATCTGGCTACTGGCGAGAAACACAGCCGCTAAACATGGGACTTTGAAATAACCTCATAACACCTCAGATGATGAAATTGGGCCCTGATGTGCACTGAATCTAAAATCATAGCAGGATATGAATTTCAATGTAGCTTCCAGGAATGCTGTGTGTCAACCGGCACAACTTTGCCTTATTTGTTTGAATGCAAGTTTAAACTCTTATGGCTTTATATGCAACTAGGATTATCAGATTACCCGCTCTTTCCTTTGACGTGAGCCCAAAATTGATCACGGCTTCGCTCAAAGCTTCCACAGAAGACTCCTGCTGTGAGTCAGACTCACTGTTGAAGAGTTACGAGACAGAATGACGATTTTGAGGGAACTAAAGATGAAAACCACAAAGAATGAGTAAAGATCTTTTCCATTTCGGCCTTATCGCTCATATTAGGGATTCACTTTTTCCTGGGGTGGGTCTGCTTCCAAATTCAGTGTCTCGAAAATGAGCAAGCTAATATTTTAATTACACAGAACAAAATGCTGATATTTTTCTTCCACTTAATCCTGCAGTGATTTCGCCTGATATGTCAAAACCCCATTTGAATTTCAGCTGTGGTATTACGATACCAGAGCAAACCCTTTATCTTCATTTCACTGCTGTATATGCATCATGATGGCTTGGGGAGGAAAATAGATAAGAGACGTACAAGTGACAAAAAACAGCTTGTAATATAATAACACGATACAGTCGATACACGATTGAAGCCAAAGTTGGGAGAATAGGTCAAACGAACCCTGAAGCGTATGTCAGGCTGATATGACATCACCACGCTGATTTGATAAATAGAAATTCTTGGAGATGCAAATAATAAGAGATAAATATAGTCTCAATCCTTCTCAAATCACAGACAATTCACTCATTTCCACTGGAGCGATTTTATGCTTGTTTTTCTTTTTTTTAACGCCAAGCGGCACAGAGCCAAGACCATAAATATGCAGACAACAGGCTCACGTCTCATCCATCAGGGGTGTATCTGTCACTCATTCATCACATGACATAGGCAGGGAGCGTGATGGTGCAGGATTGTTAACAGCCATCAATCCCCTCCAGAAAATCCACTCCACACAAACACACCCAAGCGTGCACACACACATTAGTGCACACACACTCAGGCAGGTGAGCAGGGCGTTCCGTTGTGGGCGAGCCAAGGAAGCAAGGACGGTACATGTCCAAAATGGCAAAGGTTGCTTTTACACCTGTCATGACCCGTTTAATCATCTACCACTTCAAACAGGAGAGTCTGGCATTCACAGCCTCCCAGCAGCCTTTGCTCCAGCGGCTCTGGACAAGCTGCCATTCTGTGGAGGACAGGGAGAAAAAGACCGGCGCAGGTATAAAACTTAACTGTGTCTTCCATAAAATAAGAGTAAATACGTCAGTGTTTATAGGCGCTGGGAACTGGAGGTAAATATAGAAAACAGGTTTAGCCATGGAGTGTAAGTGGGAATACATTTATATCAGGAAAAATTTGATCTAGATTTTAAGGATGGAGCTACACGTTAAGACAGCGTTAACTCACAACGCCCCTCATGTATTTCATTGTTATTGTGTTATTGTTGTGGTGAGGGTGGATCTTTCTTGTTTTTCAATATGCTGCACTGCTTTTGGATATACTGGATAATATATTACATTTCTCTCATGTAATATAATAAAAAAAATTTATCATTATTAAAATAATTGTTAACAATTCAATTTTCCCATTTTGGATTTCATGCACAAATGATTAATTAAACCAGACATCCAATCTGATTTTTATGCAAACAGTATTACTGTTAATATTTTATGTTTTATAATGACAGCTGCAATGCACTTAAAATGTAAAAATAATGATTATAATCAAAGCCTAAAGCTGAACTTTGAATATCTGTCAGTGTTAAATCACTTTTATAAGTTGCTCTTTATCATGACTTTTTTAGTGCACCTTATTCTGGTATTTATTGCACGCACAGAATCATGGTCATAGTGTGTGTGTGTGTGTGTGTGTGTGTGTGTGTGTGTGTGTATAATGTGTATGAATGAAATAAAATCAATCAATTAATCATTAAACTACAAAATCCAAAAGTGTATTTTTATATAGCCATGCCAAAAAACATGTCTATTTAATTAATGCATTCTATTTTAATTTCTAACGTATTCTTTTTTTTTTTTAATTGGAAATGTCTGACGTCTTGTATCGCTTTCTAAGATAAATCTTTGTGTTGTAAAGGGGACAAGTAGCATAAACATTATAGCGATCTAAGTCGTTAAAACCCCAAATACTTAAATACAGTAACGCTGGATTGTCACCAAAGCTGTGGTGCAAATGGATAGCTGCTTTACTGACAGTTTGACAACATAAAAATACATTTAATCCAATGTTTCCAAACAACACCCCACAGATTAAATACTGGATATTAATCTTTCGTCGTTATTAAAAACTAATTATACAGGATTTGATTGGAAACAGACTCTGTGTTTGAATTACAAAGATAAAAACATAGCACAAAAAAAAAAAAAAAAAAAAAAAAAAAACGTGCTTGC
>VUQG01032970.1:21356-32324 GCA_015106755.1 Etia nguti | reverse complement strand
AAAGGAGAGAAAGGGGGGGGGGGGGGGGGGGGGGGGGGGGGGATGAAACCAGAAAAAAGAAGTAGGCCTAAGTCACGTTTCCCACACGGAAAATATATTCGATGAATCAATTATTAGGCTGTTATTTTAATAAAAGGCCACAAAGAAATCTTATTGGAGATTCTCATTAATAATCTGCAGTGAAATACAGTTTGAAGTTGTCCAGAAGAAACATTTTATTACACTAATACTCCAAGTCAAAAATAAATATTCAGGTCTTCCACTTATGGACAGACTGCAGTGGAAAATCCCAGCTTTTAAACTCTGGATTAACGATTATAAATATAATCATTTTAAAATCTCCAAAGTATCGAAAGTTAAAAGCGTGCCCCGTGCAGACGTGATTACTGCAGTGCGTAAACATGGGAGTAGCACTTTCCTGTTCAGGTTGAGCTGAAGTTAATTTTACTGCATTTTTTGGCAGTTTAATTTAATAACGAGCTCGTTATTAAATTAAACCGCTAGCTGTCAAATAAATGTCACCATTTCCAATAAAACAGGAGTAACCTATGAAAGAGCTGGATATTAAAGAGTAGTCCAGTGAAATTAAAAGTATCTCAAAGACACTCGTTTCTACTTGTTTCAGCTGCTGTAGGCTCATCAGCAGATTTGGGGATCAACTGTAATTAGATCAAGCAACTTAATTTAAAAAAAATAGAGTTTATATTGAAAAAAAAAGCATCGTTTACATTTCTATTGATTATTCCTGAGGACTCATGGTGGCTGATATCAAAAAGGAACAGCTGTGGGAGGGGTGGGGGGTCATCTGTAACCGAAAACATAACTGTCGAATAATGAAACCTGATCGCATCAGCGCATTAATCCAACTTTCAGACCTGATCAAGTGAAGTGTCTTTTCTTCCCCCCCTCTCCCTCTCTCTCTGTTTTTCAGCGTGATTGATTGGAGGAGTTCATAGGCTGGCACCCCCATCGCGTCTCCAGCCGCTCACGCTCCACATGATTGGTCCGCCTCCTGCGGCCGCAGCCACCAGAGGCGCCTCCTCTCATAAACCTCCTCTAACTGCGGTAAACTTTCCCATTACTTCCAAGAGAAGCAGCGGCTCACTGTTAGGAAGTTTGCTTGCGACCTATATGGCACACTTGTAGCAGGTAAGTTTTCTCCTTCTTCATCTTTTTAAACTCTTCTTCTCCCACTTTTGCGTCTCCCACAGCTGCTTTAAACATCTGGCGGTGTCGTGGCGAGCGCAGCGAGACCTAACTCATAATTTCGGGGTATTGTTTTATCGCTCCAGCCTGCCTTTCGGTCCTTATCTGTTTCGGACTCTTATCAAACGGTTATCTCTTTTGCTGTGAAGACATATTGCGTTTTTGTTTCCTATCTCTTTATGTGTGCGTCTACTTGCGTGTGTGCGTGTGGAGGGGAGGACAGGGATTTGACACGGATGGATCCAGTGTCTCTTAAGAGCGCTTCACGAGAGCATGTCAGTCACTGTGGACTGGGTTTTTATTGGAGTTCGAGATGATACTGACTCAGTAATAATTAACCGTAGCTTTCGTAGTTTATTACCCTATTCTCTATTGTGAAAAATGTAGTTCATCCAAAGATGAATGCTGGTCTGTACACCAGGTGTCCGTTTGCGTTTTCCCCCTTTTTTCAGAAACCTGCCGACTTTCTGTCAGGATGTTTTGTGGATATATTTTTAATTCACTTATCCTTAACCTCGCAAAAAGGATAATTTCCTCTGGTTTCCTAACGGTTCCGACTCTTTTTGTTACAGGGTAGACCACTCCCTGGCCATTTTTATTTACTCCTACGGTGTATGGAAAGTGCTCCTGGATGGAACTGGGCGAAAACAGCTGGTCCATGGTCAAGCGAGAAGTGTCCAGCAGCCCAGGGTCACCGGCTGAGCAGAACTACCTGCCCGGTGACAGCAGGAGGGACGGCACCACCTCGGATGAGCTGAGGACACCTCCGAACGAGCTTGACGCGCTGGGGCACCGTCGCTCCGACAGCAGATCCCTGCACTCCTACCTTCACTTCGGACACCATAACAACACCCTGACCACTACCGAGGATATCCCGCTGTTTACGGATTTAGACCAGGGGAGCAAACTCGTCCTCTCCACCGGAGCACACAAGACAAGCTTGCTGGTGGACCCGGCCGACATGTACCAAACACTGGCCATTGCGGCCCAGAGCCAGACTGGATATGATTCGAGTTCTGGTGGTTATATGCACTCCAACCCTAACTCCCCGGTGTACGTCCCTAGCTCGCGGGTGGGCACCATGATTCCCAGCCTGTCTTATCTGCCGGCCAACGTGTCTGCTCAGCCCGGCCACGCCGTCTCCAGTCACTCGGTGTGGTCACAGTCCACCCCAGAGAGCCCTTCGTACGGCACCGGGAGCCCGCACGCCTCCAGTCGTTTCCACTACCCTCCAAGCCCACCCATCAATAACGGGACCCCCAGGGACACGAGCTACAGTAACACACTGAATATGAGCAGCAGAGACCAGTACAGCCTTTCTCGTCCCCTCAGCGGGACCTACCCGAGCCCATACTCCCCGTATGTTGCACCCCAGCTACCCTCGCCTTGGCCCGGTGCACCTTTTGATAACACGATGCTCCACACCTTGCAAAGCAGGAGTGCGCCCTTGATTCGAGGACCAAATGGAGGTAAGAAAAAAAAATCAAACGAAAACAAAGTAGAGGGAGGCACGGAAATGGAATAGTTTTCCTTCTCACTGTGTGGGACGGAAAGAAAAAAAGTATTTTAATCATGCGCGCAACCTTGAAGTGTGTGGAGTGAAGGCACCAAGCGCCTGCGCGTCTTTGTAACAGAAGCCTGTTCCCTCATAGAGGCCTGAGCTCAAGATTTTGAGCAGGGTCGATCAAAAAATATGTTTCTTACACTGCCAAAAATGAATTTGTGTGTGTGTGTGTGTGTGTGTGTGTGTGTGTGTAAGGACTACAAGAAACAGGCGCAAATGACTGCCCAAAAATATGCAAAACAAATCATTTACATGAAGTAAAATCCACCGAAGCGTTTAAAACAACATTGTTACAACAGTATAAATTTATTAAAAATGTGAATTTTGTTAAAAAAAATATCGCTTTAATCAATTTATAATCAATGAACAAACCATTTTACTAGCCGTAGCTATCCGCTTGCTTTCTTTGACATGAAGACCCAGAAGCAGAATCGCTTATGAAATAATGATCAGCAACAATGTGTAATCGTCACGGCACCGCTCCTTGTTCTGATTCCAGCATTTCTCTTCAGTTTCAGATATTCTGGACGACATGGGGGAGAGCAGAGAGTGCGTGAACTGCGGCTCCATCTCCACGCCGCTGTGGAGGCGCGATGGCACGGGCCACTTTCTCTGCAACGCCTGCGGCCTCTATAGCAAAATGAATGGTCTGAGCCGGCCATTAATTAAACCACCGAAACGGACGGTAAGGAGGCAGGGGGTAGGGGGGGGGCACTTAAATCAACCAATTAACTGCCTAATTGTTTCAAACAATTGCTGGAGGTCATTGTCGTTGTCACGATTCGGTCTCTAGATGAAGTTTTCCATGATATAACCCCCAGTTCAGACCTGACTGTAATCAAGGGAAATTTATTTACGCTAGATCACGTGATTTCTATAAAACAGGGAAAATAAATAAATAAATAAAGCATGCATTTCATATTTGAATCAAGGAGTTGTGCTTTGTGGGGGAGACTGATATTATAGGGCAGCTTAGCCAGTGTTTTAAATTCATCAGTCAAGCACAGTCATTTAGCTGTTTCATAAGAAAAAAAATGTTATTCACTAAATTAACATTAAATCAATCCACACGTGGAGGGCGTTAATGTAACGGGACACCTTATCTGCAGCTCCACTCGCAGCTACTGTCGGGTAAGCTAATCTAAAAAGGCGTCAGTGGGGCCAGATTTTCCATGGTGCCATTACGCACAGTTTTTACAAGGAAGTGAAATGTCACGTAGGAACTCTCTGCAAATTAACAACCTGTAATAAATAAATGAATTAAAAAAAGACCGTGCGTAAATGCCAATTACATTGGGATTCTAATAGGGTGTGGATTATTGTTGGAAAGTCAGGTGTGGATGGCCGATTTAATTAAATTAGTGGAGTGTGTGCTGCTTTATTTTCCTGGATACCCATATTTAATTATAATGACTGATGTTATGTTTTGTTTGCCTCAACAGTCAACGTCCAGAAGAATCGGCCTTTCCTGCGCCAACTGTCAAACCAGTACCACCACTCTGTGGCGCAGAAACGCGGAGGGAGAGCCGGTGTGTAACGCGTGCGGCCTCTACACAAAATTACACGGAGTAAGTTCGCTGCGATTTGATTTTTCCCCGTCTAATTCAGTTTTAATTTTAAAAATCGACGCATTATTGATGAAAAAAAAAAATCTTATTTTATTCTGATTTTCTTTTTCTTTTTTTTAATAATCGCATCTTACAGGTACCCCGGCCGCTCGCCATGAAGAAAGAGGGGATCCAGACGAGAAAAAGAAAACCGAAAACTCTGAATAAAGCAAAGGGATCCTCTGGTGAGTAGCTGAACAATATTTCTGCTGTAAGAAGGGATATGTATCACCTATTTATCACTTTTTAAAATAATGTAACGACGACATTTTTCTTTTCTTTTTCTTTTTTTTTTAATGTTTCCAGGAAGTAGCAACTCTGTCTCCATGACTCCTACATCCACCTCTTCATCCAATTCCGAAGACTGCTCGAAAACCAGCTCTCCCTCTGGACAAGTGTCAGGGGTAAAACTGATTTTTAATTGCTATTAAATTTTACAAATAATAGTTTAAAATAAAGTAATAATTAATAAAACAATCAAATATATTTGTGTGTATGTTAAATAGGAATTTCTACCCTTAAAATTACTATAAAAGCCAGATTTTTCACCCATTTTCATTAGTGAATATGTTGTAAAATACAAACTCATATGTGATAAAGAGATCACATGCAGGCTGACTGATGCTCTGTGGTTAAAACTGCTGCTAACCAATATGTCACTGTGATATTACACTAATATGAGTGTCACATTGATAATGCTCCTTTTTTCCCCAACATTGCAATGCAAATGGCATTTCAGTCCTCAATAATAAAAAAAAAAAAGGTTTTACACAATATTTTACACAATCTAAAAGTTTTACTGACATATTATACAATAAACTCACATTTTTGGCTAACAGAGAGTTTTCTGGTTGCAGATCAGTTCATCTGTGCTGTCCAGCTCTGGGGAGGGAGCAGGCTCAGGCTCGGCCGTCAAGTACCCGGGACAGGACGGCCTGTACGGCAGCGTGGGCTTGACCCAGTCATCGGACGTGGCTTCAGTGAGAGGCGAACCCTGGTGCCCTATGGCCTTAGCCTGAACATTTTAACCTTCTGAGCGGACAGAACCCCCCGGCCCCTTGTGTCTGGATGCTGTGTATTGTGGAAGTATTTGGGTGCAGTGTTGGTTTCCTTCCCTCTCAGCTGATGCAAGAAGAGTCGGACTAGAGGGGGAAAGAAGTTTGAGATGACCTTAAGTCAGACTAGAAGCTTGAATCAAGCATGGAGTATCTGCGATTGGGTTCCAGATTGATGTCAGGGTCTTTTTTTAATTTTTTGCCTTAAAATACAACAACATCAACAACAAAAGGGAAACGCCAGGCCAAATGATCAATTAGGTGGCCTGCTATGGATGGTTGCTGGACCTGCACTCATTATCTCTCCCATCCGTGGCACACAGAACCAAATCTGGGTTCCTTAAAGAAAGCCATCTTGTACATAACGGATTTCTCTTCGAAGATGTTGATTGGATATCAGTGCTTCACACAAGCGCTGAACTCTTTGTGGACTTTTTTTGATTTTTTTTTTCCAAAACTGGAATCATGCCATAAGTGCCAAGACAACTTACATGAATCAAAAGAAAGAAAAATATTTATAAATCTTCCATAGTTGAAAAACATGTTTATGATTGTTAATAAAGATATCAATATAGAGTAGAAGTTAAACTATTCTGATGTCTTCTTTTCTATTCTCTCTCTCTTGATAAGCGGTAGTATAGTAGTGTTGAATGTGCACGTTTTCCACTGAAAGCTCTTACTTACTGTATTTGACTGAAACTAGTTTGGTTTAAACAGGGTATAAATGACTATATCACATCATTTTGTGTTTAATCGTTTAAAAAAAAAAAGAGAAAAAGATGCAAAAACAATGAACTTCTTGAGACTTAATTTTTGACATGAAAACACTGTCGGCCAACGGGCAGCATTACGGTACTACTTCTACAAAATCTCGCACATGTAAAGCAGTTGCATGGCTTGTTTGAACAAAGAATGCCCAGAATAGCTGTAGGACCCTCTGACCTTTATGTTCTTACACATAAACTGCAAACGAAGGCTGCTGGCCGCGCTACCTGACTCACTATAAACTGTATACCCTTCATAATAATAACATGTGCTGTTGCATCATATTTCAGCCAAAATTAGACCAAAGTGTAGAGTGAGGTCACCTCTGAACAAATCCGTGCTCACTGTGATGACTGTGATGAATCGCTGTAATGATTAAAAGGAGAATTGTTAATGTAACATGTTCTTATGAAGCGCAACCTCACAGGTCATGCCAAATCATGAATTTGAGAAGCCTTTTTGATTTTTGATTTTGTTGCATGACCTAAGCAAGTGGTGTGGGAGCTTCAAGAGCTATTTCAGGCTTTAAAAAAAAAAAAAACCCTCCTCCCACCCCCACCCGAAGAGACTGAAACCTGAAGGCTGTCTGATAAGTTACATGTAAATGTTAGCACAAAGAGTTATTTTTTTCTTTGCTTTTGTTCACAACTTGCTTCATCCTAAAAAAGAGCATGTCATTCACTCAACCGGACTTATTTATTTTTCTGAAATAACATGTTTTCTTGTTGTTTTACTACTTTTTTTTTTGAGCATTATGAGAAATTATTTAAATTCAGTCCAATAAATTGTTCTGGTGATGCAAATAAATCTGCAGTTTGTTTTTAAAAGAAGAGCAAAACGCGTCAGTGTTTTGAAATCACGGAAAGAACCACCTTCTGCATATTTTTGTATGAGTCATTCCCATCTATACTTTAACTCCCTGTTTCTCCTTGGCTGAACAGATACCAGAGGGCTTTATTTTCTCAGATGTTTTCACAACTGGGAGGAAAGAAGAAGACATCACGGCCAGCTAATGCAAGACAAGAATTTCACCTAAAAGTTGCAAAGCAAGACTTATCCAGCGTTTTTTCTGGGTGGTTTCACCAAACCACACCTTTATCCTTTCTGGTAACGTTTTCACTCGACAGTTTTCCTTTTCTTCGGGCCCCTGTGGGCTTAAAGAACAATCCACTTTCCTGTGTCCTCTTGAACCAGCAGCTCAAAGTACCTGTCACAATGTTTACTGTACTTAAGAGAATATGGCCTGTGAGTAATTCCACATGAAAAGATTTTAGAGATGGTTAGGATTTATGCCTGAGCTTAGCGTTATCTGTCTGCTCTTTGACATATTGATTCAGCTAAGTTTATTGAGTGTGGAGGAATGTGCGGCACTGCGTAACAGACAAATCCACAGTTTTCAGGTGAACGGTTATTGCACCTATTTTTCTTATTTGACTTTTGACATCGGATCGGAATGACATTTTTTTTCCTTTTTTTGCTATTTCCTTCATATCCATCACAATATTTGCTTTTCCTTTTTTTCTTTAAATTTTACTTGTGTGTTCAAATTGAATGGAAAAGCATGGCTTGCGATGATTTGCTGCTGAGTGTTATATAAAACCCAATTTGTCCACCGAGACCACCGGGCATTAAGTCCTTGAGCTTCCAACGAGATAAATTACAAAAGCACCTTTAGATATGTAAATGCAAACTACTGTTGAGCTCAAAACACGGGCAAATATTTATGGGTATCTGAATTTATGAGGAGGTCCTAGCTTGGCACTGTATCCATGGTGCTACGAGGGAGGAAATATAAACACAGCAGCGCAGAAATCCTCCCTGCGCTCTCATCTGGATTGCTATCCGCATAGCCGTGGGTCACATTCATGCTAGAGTTGCCACCTGAGAGGGCTGGAAAGCTGCGATGCTTGTCACAGAGTTGCAGGTTTGAAATAAGAGTTTGAATTCGTTGCAAATAAGTGATCACACACTGCAAGGAAGGGTGAGACAGACAAACAGAAAAGACAGAATACAGATCATGATGGCTGTCCAGGGTTGAAAGTCCTCCCTAAGTAAACAAGACAGGCTAACAGCAGCAGACTGCAGGGCCCCGGGCTGTTTGGCCATGGGACAGCAGCACAGTATGGAGCAGTGGCTCCCTCAGGAGATGCCCGTTGATCTTTCCATGTTGCCTTTCAAAGGAGAGCACCGCTCAACCCTGCCTCCGGAAGAGATGGGATCTCTGACTCAGCCCTTTTGGGTTTCCTCGACAGACACTGTGGAATACTCTGGTAGAGTAAACACTTAAAAACATTAAAGCTGTGCTGGTTGCGGAGTCTTTTAGATTTGGACTTGCATCAAAAAGTCTCTCGAATGGAAGGAGCATTTGTGTCCATCACCCTTTTATTGTTGTTATTGTTATCATGTGATTTAAAAGGGTTCAGAGAAAGCCAAACTGTGCTTTCAGAACCGTGTACACACGGCCTTCTAGGTTGGCAAACACAACCAATCATAAAGGTACCGCCTCCTGCCCTGTCGTAAACTCTTCGAGTCATATTCACAGGAAGTTTGTTACACACGAGGGGGAAGGGTCAGTGCAAAATAATAGGAAACAATGATAAACAATATCTATAAAAATAAATCTGCAGTGTAGTGATTACATCATATAGCTATGTATAGTCTGTGTTATTTATTACAGAAAGGCTGGGAGTGTGTTAAGGGAAGGGAGGGCGCTGAGAAGTAAATGACATTTGTGGCGGAGAAGAGTGAAAATCAGAGGGCTGAGCACATGCCTGACTCTGAGTGTGTACGATTATGTCTGTGTGTGTACTGTAAGGAATGCAAGGAAGCTGTAATAATTGGACTTAACGGGAGGAGATGTGATAGAAAGCTGAACATGAAATAAACATTGGTCCGATGATTCATCAATAACCTGAAAGCCTTTGACCTTAAAGGGAGTCAGGAGCTACACGTGTCACCTGGGAATGAGCTTAGATGTTGTTTTTAATCCCTTATTTACCTTTCAAAATTAAAGAAATTACTTCAGATAACAAGTTTATATTGAAATGGCTGTTCTAACTGCTATTTACAAGCAATATCTTTATGGGAGATGTTGCAAATCAGCGGGAAGTACAGTTTTATTGGATAATTTGATCAAATTTGATATGATTTCTCTCTTTACTCCAAGTTACACGACACAGAGCAGTAAAAATAAACCGTTAGCCAATGAAGAAATACAGCTATTTCATTATTTTATGTGAAAAACATCAACATAAAATCCAACATGTGCCTTTATAACAAACTGTGATCTTATGAGATTTGTAATCTGACATTTACAGTGTTTATCCATCTATCCATCCTTTTTCTAGAGCCTGTACTCTCCTTTCTTTTTTCTCTTTCGCTCTCACAACCAAATGTTTGAGGCAGATGGATGCCCCTCCCTGAGCCTGGTTCTGCCAGAGGCTATTTCCTGTTAAAGGGGAGTTCCTTCTTCCCACAGCTGCCAAGTTTTTGCTTACAGGGGGTCATCTGATTATTGGAATTTTTTTCTCTACTATAGGGGCTTTACCGCCTTGACGCAACTGTGAGTTGGAGTTAAATAAATAAAGGAGGTGAGCTACATCCTGGACAGGTTGCCATTCTATTATATCAGTGAGAGACAGACAACTATGTGTCATATTCACATTTGCCAAGTAACCTAACACACAAAGCTGGAGGACCTGAAAGGACACGTGGAGAACATGAAAATTCCACTCAGAGAGGACCCAGCAGAACCTTTCTTGCTGTGAGGTGATAGTGTGAACCACCCGACCAACGTGCTGCCCAGAATGTTTACCTTTATACTATATTCCTGAATGTAGCCAAAATATTACGACAGCCATTTAGATAACCCTTGCTACGAGCATGCACACGATCTCTGTGTTTATACCTCTCTTTGAGCTAAATGCTAAGATTAGCAAGCACCCGGTCTCAAAGGAGGGTGCTGGGGACTAAAAAACCAAAACATTCCTTTCCTTTCCTCTCCATCCTGGCCACTTTTGATCATTTGCTGACAGATGTGATAGAGGCAGTAGCTATTTTTATTATTTATTTATTTATGGATATGGGTTGCATTAAAATACCTCTCTGTAAGCTTTAGTAAAGTCAAAGCACCGGTGGCCACTTCATGGCTGTTTTGATTTCAGGCATGACGCAGCAGCAGCCACCTGACAGCAGTCCTCAGTCGCCACTTCTTATAGACTCATGTAAGTTTCTGGTTTGATAAAGCCAAGTTCCTAACTTCTGCTGTAGCTTACTATTTAAAAACCTCAAGGATGCCAGATAAAGAATGTCACCTTGTAAATTCTTAATGGCCCATGTGTTGGCAGAACGTTTTATGGGCTAAATCAGTTTCTCTGTAAGAACACTAGACTTGTTTCACTTTATTTCAGACATAACTAATATATATCTATATATCTATATCTATATATCTATATATATACATATATATAGATATATATACAAATATCCGTTTTTCCCCTTTATAATCAGATATAATAAATACAAGCTCTTTCTCTCCATACGTCATGAAAAGTTTGTGACCACCTTGTAGGTCAGAAAGAGGTCAGTTGGTTTTTATAATAAAGGTGACAGCCTATTAATAATAATAACAACAATAATAAATTTTATTTAAAAGCGCCTTTCAAGACACCTAAGGACACTTAACAATAGAATAAAACACATAATAGAACAATGACAAAGATGAAGAACAATAAAACAAAAGCACAAGATAAAATTAACAAACAGTGGGTTC
>VUQG01032970.1:0-21336 GCA_015106755.1 Etia nguti | reverse complement strand
CTATTAATAATAATAACAACAATAATAAATTTTATTTAAAAGCGCCTTTCAAGACACCTAAGGACACTTAACAATAGAATAAAACACATAATAGAACAATGACAAAGAAATATTAAGCATAAATTAGCCTATTAACATTACTAATATGTGTAAATATTTATGTTTTAAATAATAATTAAAGAAAAAAAATAAATAAAAACTATTTTCAATATAATTTCAATTTAAGTCCAGACGATTTCAAGCCTACAGGTGAGCCAGCAGCACAAATCTGTCCACAAACTGTTAAATTTTTAATGCTCTATTTTTCTCCACAGCTTTTATTTATTTTTTGGATTTGAGAGACTCGACACTAAGCTGTCATGTGTAAACCTCTGTCCACCCAAGAGGTTAAGGTGATGCAGGTTATAATATGCACATTAAAACAAGATGTGAAATATAAATCAAAATTACAAAAAGAACAAAAAATCGTTCATTTCTATGGTCAAATCCAGTTTTATGTCAAAGCCACAGGGAATCAGTGGCGATGGGGAAAATGAGCCACGTGTGGCTGCAGGTTCAAGACTCCTGTGATGAATTCCACAGAGGACAATGGGATAAATTAGAAATTAGGAAGCTCATTGTAGTTAACCTCTGTGTTAACCTTGTTTAGCGCAAGCATGCTCACTGACATTTGCAGACAGAGGGCAACGGTAAAATGTAAACAACCCAACTCTGTAAAGTGATTTTCTAGCTTTAGGAACTACTCGGAGCGCTCTGTACCACACACGCCACATTCCCCCATTCACACGCACTTTGTTACAGCGATTTTCACTGCGGAGAGACAGCACACTGTTAATCATAAACACCCCAACAAAACATTAGGGAAATTGCAGGGGAAGCAGTTGTCACTGTCTTACTAATTTTTTTCTGCAGGGACTTGGTCATAAATTAAACATCAGGTAAATTATAATTTTGAAGCTGAATTTGATAAACAGGTACCACCCAGGCAGAAGGGGTTTATCCTTGATTTGTTCACTACAAATCAAAAGTGTCAACCTCAGGTCATCTCCAAAGTCGAGCTCTCGAACTGAGAAGTACATTTTGACTGGCTTCCCCTTCATGACACCAGTTTTTGAGTGACTAAGTAATGGTACGAGCAATTTTACAGAGTGGGGAAATATTTTTCTACTTCAACATGTCTGGTACTGCTGGAACAGTAAATAAAGCTCCACTCTGATATGCAAACATTTCAGACAAATAAAACGATGCTGGGATTAATACCCCGGCTGCCAGCGAGAAAGCTGCTCACATTTTGTGTTTGTTCAGTCTGTTGTTCCTCCTAAAGGTGAAGGCTGCTGGGAAGTTTCTGTTATGAATACTTCACCACTTATTCACACACAAACATGAGGTCATTGCAAGGTTGACAAATTCTATTCGAACCCATCTGACTTTTAGTCAGACAAACATATGTTAGTATTATTATTATTATTAGATTTGTTATTTGTGTTGCATTGTAAAGTATGACAAAATTGAGATGGAGCTTTTAAATTACTAGGTAAAAACCCTGTTTTTTAGACCCCCATTGATCAGACAGTCCTTTGTGAAGAAGCAGTTGGAAACAGAGGGGAGGAAAAACTCCCTTTTTAACAGGAAAAGAGCTCCCACAGAACCATGGACTATATATACAAAGTGAATTTCATTGTAAAAGATAAAATATGCTCTAATATTATAAACTATATACAATAAAGGGAAATGACTATGTAGAGCTTTATTAGTCTTTTATATTATAGCGGAGGAATTTTGGCCCCCTTGTCTTCACAATGTTGCTTCAGTTCATTGAAGTTTGCGAGCATTTATTTATGCACGGCTCTCTTAAGGTCCACCGCAACATTTCAATCAGTTTGAGGTCTGGACTTGGATCTGACTGGGCCACTGCAACAACTTGATTCTTTCCTCTTTTAGTCATGTTGCAGATTTGCTCCTGTGCATGGGATCATTGTCCTAATCATTGCATCTACCAATTTGAGCCAAGCTTTAGCTGTCAGACAGGTGGCTTAATGTTGTTGGTATACAGAGGAGTTCACGATCGACTCACTGGCTGCAAGGTGCCCAGATGCTGTGGCTTCAAAACAAGCCCGAATCATCACCCCTCCACCATCACCCCTCCAATGATATGTTTGGTTATCACCAAATGTGGTGCCATGCATTAAAGCCAAACATCGCCACTCTAGTCTCACCTGTCCAAATTACATCACTGAAGAAATCTTGTGGTTTGGTCAGATGCAAATTAACAAACTTAAGCTGTGCTTTAATGTTTTGTGTTTTTTTTTTTTTTTCAGAGAGAAGAGACTTTCTCCCAGCAGACCTTCCAAACAAAGACACCTGTTCAGTGTTTTTATAACTGTACTGTCAGGAACTTTAACATTTCACATGCTATGTGAGGCCTGTAGAGTCTGAGATGTAGCTCCTTTTTACATTTTTACAGGTTCTCTGAGCGTTGCACAGTCTGATCTTGGGGTAAATTTGCTCGCTCATCCACTCCTGGGGAAACACTGTGTACTGTGTTAACACACAATCTTAGCAGTTTACTCCAGACGAGCAAACTGACAAAACTTCTGTTTTTATAGAGGTGCTCACACTTTTGGATGATCAATTACTCAAGTGCATTTTATTAGGAGCACCTGGCTGCTGGTTACCCTCTTAACTCCTGTGGGAGGAGTAAGGGTGTATATAATTTTCCACAGTCCTGTAGTATGACATTACGCACAAATGGTGACTAACAGAAAAAGAAGCAAGTTTTATCTTTTACTCCCACTCAGAATATTATTATTGTGACAAATCACATCATATTCATCTTAAGATTTATGTTCAAAAGCTTTTGAGTACATAAAGACTGATATTTTTGGTGTTGCTTTCTTTGTGGGCTCATCTATTGGCTGCCAACCAGTTTAAATTATTATTATTATTTTATTTTTTTTAGTAAAGACCATCTAAAGTCATGCTAGTGGCAGTGTGCTAAATATATCCAGAGCAATACACACTTCTCCAAAAATGCTCTGTTGATGTGGGTTCTAATAATAATGTATTATTACAAAATAAATAGTGCGTAGAAGAAAAAAAAAACATTTCACAGGGGCCTCCTGCAGTTACATTTTTTCACATGAAAGAAATCACCTCCTCCTTCAGATATCAGTGTCGCTGGTTAAGTACTGTCAGATAAGTGATTTTGTATGCTTATGTACAGACGGTCTGCCTGCACCAATCACGTCAAATCTTTTTTAAGGGAGCCATCCCACAGGCTAACCATGAGCTAGGAGCGCGTGCACCTGGACCAAACCAAATCATGAAATAAGCAGGGGGGTGGACTGGATTTTATTGTTTGTTGTCAAAAAACAACCAAGACTAATGATAGGAAACAGAGAGATTTATAAGTACCTTGTGAAGAAAAATTATTTAATGGTGATAGGTTAATAATCTTTTTGGAAAAAAACACCAGTTGACTGTTCTACTGTTTTCTAGGGCTCCTGTCAGTCACGCCCCCCAATGGCGCCCCTATTAACATCTCTTTGGGTTATTGGCTGTTGGCTTTCTGTTAGCTGGCTGTCACCACTGGAATTTTTGCGCCCTGGGTAGCTTGCACCTTTTGTGCAAGATTTTTTTTTTCCATATCGCCACTCCTCAAAAGTTATAGACCTTTCAACCAGTCTCCTCCTCCGTGCACACAAACGGAAATCAGCTGATTGTAGGGCAAGTGTAGAGGAAGAAAAAAAAGCCCACAACTGAAGAACATTTGAAACGCACCTAACAATAAAACTTATATTACTGCATTACGGAAAAATATAGTGAAATTGGGTGTGATTACATCTAACCCTGCTTGTTTGAGGTCAAAGACTGCATATAAAAGTAACGGCCACATGAACGAAGACGTTTTCTTAGTTTCTCAGTTTTCCTGTCTGGGTTTGTGATTAATTTCCTGTGATGTCATTAAAAAGTGTTACCTGAAAAGAGGAGCAGAAAGGGGCTTTTCACGACTCTGTGGACCCATGTTCCTGGTCCTCCTCTAGCCTTGTTGCTTTTCACTTTTTGTGTATATTTGCAGAGACAAAGCAAAGTATGTGATGCCTGTGACAAGCGTGGCATACTTTGCATATCAAATCAGTTCCTCTTTTGAAACAATGCAAGGGCAGTTTTGTTGGGGTAGAGCTCTCTTAGTGTCTCATGGAAAAGTTATTTCACTAGCAAGCCCTCTGCCTAAAGGGGTCCGGGCTTTGAAACGCTTCCACTAAATCATGTAACTTGTGTAAGTATTTTCTGCTGCTGTGATCCAAAGGAGTACGCTGAGATTCTTGGGAGTTCAGTGCAAGGTTACAGCTATCTCTCTCCCTCTTACTAGCCCAACAGTCAGCCTTGTGTCCAAGGCGCTTTGAATTAAGTTCAGTGCTCTTGTGTATGGGAACTCGAGCTCGCCGCCAAATGCAATACTTCCCCGAGTATTTCTGTCAGAACCCCGGCCTTTAAAAACAAAACACAGTGAAATCACAGCAGGCCTGTTTTAATCAATTAAACATATGTCAACAAGCAATATGCTAATCATTGACTCCACAGGGAGACCAAATTCTCTCCTGCTGAAGTATGATCAGAAGTCAGTTGGGATTTTTATGGGACACTTGGACCAACTGGGGGTTTTTTTTTTTTTAAACTGACTGAATATTGTGAACAACCATCGGATTTTTCTTTTTCTTTTTTGTGTTTGTTTTTTTGTGACTTTGTCATTGTTTGTTCTTTATTTTCACCAGAAAAGCTATAACGAGTCAGACATGGTGATTTCCATGCTCCATACTCACGACTTTATATTTGTTATATGTGTGTGTCTGCGTATCTCTGTTTGGCTTGGATGAACAACAGGGGGAAATCAAGCCTTCCTGGCTGGTAGCAGTTGTTTAGCTTAACGTCTCCAGCCTTCCAGAGAGTCACAGCTTTAGTCACCCGGGTCACCGTAAGGCTATGAATTTTATGATGGGATTTTACCAACTGATTCTCAAGAATTCAAAGCAGAGTCTCATAGTTTAGCACCCATACTCTCTCAGAATGAGCTATGCTTGTGTAAACACGGCTCGGCTCACAGGAGTCTGGAAACGTTATAAATTTTCATCTGCAGCTCAAGATATCAGAGCCACATCATGAGGAAATGACAGGATGCTGCAGCCTGACAGAGGAGACCAGTGAGGCTTCCTCTCATGCCTGCTGATTGGCCGTTTATCCGCTGAGACCTCTTGTGAACGCTCGTGATAACCAAATGAGCATTTAAAGTGAATAACTAGCTGACACATGGCAGGCTCCCAAACAGAAAATACACACGCTCATTAAAATCTCATGCTCTGGTGAGATTAATCTAAAAAAAACACCAAAGTATGTGCAAAATAATATTAATAGAAGGTAACAAATTAATTTACTTGCTAGTTTTGAAGCGTACTTTCTTGATTCGTTAAAATGTCCATGTTTGAGTAGCTTCATTCAAAAATCAGTGGTAGCTATTTCAGGGCTTCAAGGATTTCAGTTAATTACCACTTTAGTATTTTAAGTCATGACTGTTATTGAAGTTTTGTGGACATACCACTAACCATGTGAAGTTAAGCATGTGCATGATGTCGCTTGAGACATCTCAATACCGCTGTATTCATAATACAAGAAAATACAAGAATTTGTATGAAAAAAAGTGCAAAAGTCCAACAAGCATGAGTGGAAAGACAGTCATATGGTCTCTAAACAAACTCTAAGCTAACATTTATGAGGAAATATGAGTACAAATGTGAACTGTTCCATAAAATATCACCACTAATCCTCATTGCAGCCCATGGGAGACTCTCCAGAGACACTTGATTCAGTTTACACAGCATTTACAATATGCCTGATAGGGTTAGCCAAGCTAGCACAAAGCTAAAGTAGCAAACTCCAGAGGTGGAGATACCAAAACCTGCAGTACCTCGAGCTGCCACTTGAGGCTGGCTTGAGAAATTCGTCAACCTGTATAGACTCCTATTTCAAATACTGAAAATTAGACAAAGATTCAAGACACTGAACTGGACTTCTCAGCCAGCATTATGATGTTGGTCCTTTTTAGAGCATTTTTATAGGTGCGATTAATAACTAAAAGACCATCTGAGAAGTCTGTGATACACTTGTAGAGTCTGTAGATGCACGTTGCTAACTGACCTTCTGACTCCAAAAATCTAACAGGGTAAATCTCAGCAGGCTTCAAAACAGCCAGTTCACAAAACAATGGGTGATGGCACAGTGGTTAGAGCTGCCTTTTGTATACAATCTGTGGAGCATATCTACTAGTGTTATTACTGCCTGTTATCTTAGACTGGAAGTGAGTCTGATAGTGGTTTTTATGGGTTTTTATGTGTTACAGGAGATATGTTTAGCATATTTTGTAACTCTGCATGAAATAAACAATTTTTCTTTCTACTTCAAAAGCATCAAAATCCTGTTATAGACTGGCAACTTGTCCAGGATGTACCCTGAACTGAGTAAGTGGTCAACAAAATGGATGGATCAGTGTGTAGAAATACAAGTCATATGGAATAAACTGAAAGTGATGTATGTGCATAAATGTATGGAGCTTTTGTAAGAAGCTGTAGATTTATTATATTTGTCCTATTTTTATTGTAATAATAATACAAACCCTAAGCTACAGCCCCAAACACTGACACAGGTCCTTGTCCTATTGAGAACACACACATAGAATCTTATTTTTAGCATTTCAGTGCTGACAGAAAGTTGAAAACAAACCCAAAGACCTCACACAGAAGATGCTGTGGCCACAGTGACGATAGAAAGAGGTTTAAACAGAGACCTCAGTGCTACAAGTCTGACTGCTCATCACTGTTTTTATTGCCTGCTGAAGATCAAGCTTTGACTGCTTGGAATCAGCATACACTCAATTTTAACATCACTGTGGGTCACATGCATGGTCTGTGTTAGCACAGAGTTTATGTCATGGGCACAATTTGCACTTTGCAATAGCATTTTTCTTTCACGAAATAAAAAAAAAAAAGTACTGTCCACATCTCCACTCCTGAAAAGCTGCAGACGGCTTTATTATTTTTCTCATCCCGCAACAGGAACTGAAGTCAGCTGATTGCAAGAGAAGTGCAGGAAAAGGGCACTTTTAATGATTTTTTTTTTTCTATCCGTCCATTGTGCACATAATTGAAGAACTCATACAACCCGAGTAACGACGTCATTATTTAGTAACTGTAATGTGATTACTGAATTACAAAAAAGTTATATTACTCTGAACCCTACGCTGCTTCCCACTGTGCTCTGCTCTTAAACTGGGCCAAACCCCAGTTGTTGTTTTCTTTAAACAAAAAACATACATTCCTTTCTAAAAATCTTTCCTTGCATGGTAGTTTGCTGCTGTCAGTGTATGTGTGTGTGTGTGAAAGCTTGAATAAAAGGGAGTTCTTTGTGTTAAAGCGCTATAGGTTATAAATACATCTACTAGCCAGCGTTCTTGCTCAGCTCTTGTCTTCGCTTTTTTTGTGTTTCAGTCATTTTTTAACAGATTTACCCCAAAATAAAGAATAACAACTCTCAGTTTTTGTCCAACTCCCCGACAGCTCCTGTTTGTTGCTTATTTTGGTGTGCTCAAACTCATCACAACTGATACACAATGATACAAAAATTAACCTCAAACTGTGGTTTCCTTTTAAATTATGCCAACAGTTTGACTGTAGTATGAACCCAGTCGCTCAGTTCAACAACAGAGCTGCTTCCTTGTGCGCCCCTGACCAGGCAGACCCTTTGGCTGAGGCAACCAATTAATTATAGACGTGACTTTAAAACTTCCTGTTTTTCCCTCTTTAATTAAGCCAATCTGCCCTGCTGCTCAAAAGAGAGGAAATGCCTCAAAATAGTTCCAAATTTCAGCACATTCAATTATTTTGTGCCCAGTACAGATTGCATCTGTCGTGTTAATGTACGGATCAACAGTGTTTGATCAGAGGGAAATTATGTCTGTCATTTCTTCCTGCTTTACCTCCGCATAATGTGGGAATTGTGGGGAGAGCTGGTGCCCGGGTTAGGCACAGCTAAAGTACAATTTAGCTACTACGTGCCTTCAGTCAGACCCATCCAACATCAATCTCTGACAGAGATGTTTATTATTACACTCATGTAAGTCCCTTATTCTGAGGGAAGAGAAAAAAAATCCCTGATTTATGCTTCCACTGTTACCCTTTCCTGTCCTCATTTATGAAAACAAAATTCCTGAAAATGAATTCCTGCAGTATTTAAAACTAAGCAGTTGTGAGGTCAAGTTTTCACTTACACTGCACAATTCAACTGGCTGGCCTCGGTCCATGCACAGATATACATACTGTGCTCCCCTGTACAACTTTACTATTGCCAGAAGAGTCTGCAGCAGCAGCAGCACACACTTCAAATCTCTCTCTCTCTCTTTCTCTCTCTCTGCACTTTTTTTTTCATTTACACTAAATCTACAGCGAGTGTTTTAGAGCAGAAAGCCTGCCGGTGTTTTTCAGCGTTGTGCTCGTTTCAACTTTGAACCTGAAACTCCAGGCCTCACCCTCTGTGTTCATGAGGAAACAGGAAAAAGGTGGGGAAAGTGAAGACGTACGTGGACGCAAATGCAGGGCCGGAACATTTCTAATGGGTGAATATACATGAAGTATTTCATCAGAAACAGCCCTGGCCTGGCTTTCATCCCAGCGTGAAGTGACTCATTCTTTGATAAGCCATAGCAGGTGAAAACTTTCTGTTATGTAGGTATGTGTCACATCAGTGACGTTACAGGAGAAAAAAAAACCACACAACTGATTTCAGTTCCACACAATGACGATGAAGAAGTCATTAAACTTTGGTTTCCAGAGCAAAACGGCTAGAAGGTTTATCAAACCTTGAACCTTATTGTTTGGGTGCTGAGGTGACAAGTGCGATGCAATGTGAGACAGACAAAAGGTGTTATCTTTGCACTGTTTTTTTCTTAGTCTGAGGACCAAACTGACTTAGATCCAATTTATTAATTTAAACAGAGGAAAAACAGGCCTGATTATTTATGACTTTATTACTTTAAAACTGCTGTGAGTCAAAAAGTTAATAGTAGTCAGTATTAGAACGGTCAGAGGCACCGAGGTCACTAAGAAATTATTGTTTTTAAGTTAAGCACACTGGTTGATTTAAACTGATCAGAATTGTTGTGCATGAAAAACATTGTGCAATTATTTTTTAATAGAATATTTAAAGTACTGTGCAAAAAAAGTCAACCCCCCTTTTTAAAAATCTTTTGCTGTTTTCAAGGAGCCAGTCTTTCTTGTAATTTTTTTAAGTAAATGGTAAATTGCCTGTATTTGTATAGCGCTTTACTTAGTCCCTACAGACCCCAAAGCACTTTACACTACATTCAGTCATCCACACACAGGTGATGGCAAGCTACATTGTAGCCACAGCTGCCCTGGGGTGCACTGACAGAGGCGAGGCTGCCAGACACTGGCGCCACCAGGCCCTCTGACCACCACCAGTAGGCAACAGGTGAAGTGTCTTGCCCAAGGACCAAGACTGTCGGAGCTGGGGCTCGAACCGGCAACCTTCCGATTATAAGACGAACTGCCAACTCTTGAGCCACGATCGCCCAAATAATAATTGCTCAAGTGGTCTTGAGCAATCGTTCTCCAGGCCTTCTGAAGGTCTTTGGATCTCTGGACACCGGCTGCTTTTCATTCATTTTCAGTCCAGTCGTTAAACCTGACCCTTTTCATAGGAAGTTTTCTTTTGTTTGCTAAGCTACTGAACACTGATCTATGAACCATTCAAGCATAAAAAACTCATCTAACTTAAGGGATGACCTCTGTTACACATCACAGACAACAAAGAACCAATTTCAAATTGTATCTTTAGTCACTTTGTTACAAGTAGCCTGTTACAAACACATTCTGTAGTAAAATCTAACAAAATACAAAAAATAACATTTGACAGGCATCAAATAGTATTTTTGCACCAACAAAGAGTTTCCAGTGGCATTTCCTTAAAAATTCAGAGGAAACTAGACAAGTGGAGGTGAAAAGACAAAGTGGCAGGCCTAAAAAACTACCTACAGCAAATGAACAATATCTGAAAGTCATTTCCTTAAGAAATGGAAAAATACTCCACAACAAGCTGACGCAGGGCCTGAGAGATACATCTGGCTGTTCACTGAAGCCTCTTCAGAAATGGTCACAGTGGAACAGTGGATGTAAAGAAGCCATTTCATTAATGAAAGGAAACAGGAACAAAAGGCCCAGCTATCCCAAATTACACAAGTACTGGACAGAAAATCAGTGAGAACAGGTTTTATGAAACATCAATGCAAATTTAAAATTTCTGGTTCTAATCATCATGAATGCAGAAAAGTACCATCACATTTTGATTCACAATGCAACACCATCTGAAAAGTTTATGATTGGCAATGGCTTCATTTTTAACCACGAGAAGGATCCCAAACACACTGATATTGCAGTAAAAGCATACCTGCATAGAAAGGCACACAGTGGCTCACCAGCCTGGACCTAAACATACAAGCAGTGTGAGAAAAGAACAAAAGGCAGCTGAAGAAGAGCTTTGAATCTCCTTCAAGAAACCTGCAGAACTCCTGAAGACTACTTAAAGAAATCACAAGAGGGTTTGCAGGCTGTGTTGAACACTAGAGGTGGTCATACCAAATATTGACTTTTATTGACAATATTGATGTTGACTTTTAAGCTCATCAGACTTGTGCAAACTCTTTTTTTTGCCTTACATGCCTTAAATGCATCATATTAAAAGAAAAAAGGATACAATCATGTTGCCATAGTTACATACTGTTGCAATGATTAAAAAAGTGATAAATGAAAAAAGTAAGTAATTAAGGCTCTTCCACACAAGACACTGCTAATAAAAAGACACTGGTATGTAGTACTCCCTCAACAGAAAATACAACCAGGCTTTAACCCAAGTAGAGAGAGAAACGGGAGGCCCTAGCGCACCACTGGACACCAGTTCAAGTACATCAGAGTCTCTAGTTTGAGATGCATTACAAGCTGTCGACCAGTAGTAGTTTGGTATCTCCAAAATGCTAGTCTGAGTGTATTCTCTGAAGAGGTTACTCCTGGACGCTGGGTTTATAAGCAGAGTTGCAGAATTTTAGTTGTTCTGGTAATAAAGAAAATGTGAGATGTAGAACAAATAAAAATATACTGAAGTATTTCATCTGTCAAGTGTTTTGGAGGAAGACATTTGATGCTGTGCTGTGCTTTGGAAGTGATGAATTGGGAATTTTGTACAAAATTAAAGGGAACTTGATAAAAGAAGGCTATTGCTCTATTTGGCAACACTATGCCATACTCCATATGTATGTTTAATTGAAGCTGATTTCCTCCTACAGCAGGGCAATGACACAAAGCACAGCTCCGAACTACACAAGAACTATTTCAAAAAGAAGCAGTCACAGGATATTCTCTGTATAATGAAGTGGCCAGCATACTCGCTGGATAGCCGCTAATGAGCTGTTGTGAGAACAGTTTGAGTGGGGGGCAAGTAAGAAGAGTCCAACAAACATTTCTGGAGGAAGTTCTTCACATTACCTCAATTAACAGCCAGGGTGGAAAAAAGGCCCGTGATTCACACATCCTACAAATCTTTAAGCAAAAATATATTTTTTCTAACTTAACTGTGTTTTTATTACATTTATAGGCCATCGTATTCAGTTGCAGGTCTTTTTGGGGAATGTTAATCCCTTGGTGGTGTGCAATTTGTGTGCGATAAATCCTGGCGGGTGATTCGTGTCACCCAGCAGAACATTGCACTGTGATGACAAGTGACAACAGTTGTCAATGGATTTAATGTGGTGGATGAAAGAACAAAATTTTTCTTTAGTTTTTAGTTTTCCAGAAAATTCTAAAACCCTGAAAAATCTGAACATTTGTGAGCTTTATTTCTGCCATGATTCCTTTAAATGTGATTCTGCTACTAATATTTGGTTGCATGGGCGCGCTTGCATTAAAGCTGATGCCATACTATACAAGTAAAAACACAAGTGGATAATTTTAAATTTCATTGTCATTAGTTTACATGTATTTACATTCTAACGTCATGCATAGTCATGTGGAACAAAAAGTTGTGAAAACCTAAATACAGCCCATGTTTCAATAACTTAGCATTGTTTTCTGTATGATGTCATCAGTCTCTCACATTACTATTATTTTCTTTTGCTATTTTTATTCAGTTCTTAATTTTAAGCACTTCGGCCATCACTTGTTGTTTTAAAGCACTTTATAAGTTCGCTTGGCTTAACATTCAACCTTCTAACTGAGGCCTGCAGAATCTGAGTTGCAGCTCTAGGGTTGTTTGCAGTTTCTCTTAGCGCTGCATAGTCTGACCTTGGGATGAATTTGCTGTGAAATCCATTCCTGGGAAGAATGCAGCATTGTGTTAACACATACCTGAATGCTCCAGACCTCCAAATTTTGCAAAACCTATGCTTTTATAGAGCTGCTCACACTTATGATGTGATGATCAATTAATCATTTGATTAGCAGCACCTGGCTGCTACTTAAACTCTTAATTCCTATGGAAGTAGTGAGGCTGTACTTAGTTTTTGACAAGACTGCATAGAGTCCTGTGAAAATGTTTTTTCTTTTACATGACTGTATAAGAACAGATGAGACAAACGCTTTGGCTAAATCAGTGAGCTGGTGGTATGACATCATTAGAGAGGAAACCCAAGCAGGCCTACTAGCCGTCCTGCTAGAGGCCCCTCAGTAAACAGGGTGGTTATCACACCACTAACATTTATTTAACCTCTCTGCAGAAGGTGTTCTCTTAGAGGGAGTGCAGGGAAAGGGAGCTGTTCCCGAATCTCTTCGGCTGACCTGTTGCCAACATTAACCAACAAACTAAACCATCAGAAGTACACGCAGGAAAGCTGATGGAGATGCATATATTGGTATAATGTAGAAACACATAGTTGCTGTATTCTCTCAAACATTAAGTGTTTTAGACTGTTCTTAAGATGCCGCCGCCCCCGACTCCCTTGGAACTCCTCTAGTCTCGAGCTCCCACATCATCGAGTTCTCCCAAGTTTGGCTGTCTCTCTGGGATGGAGGACTGAAAACATGACTTCAACAGAAAGAAAGGCTGTAAGGTCAAGAAATGAAAGGATGAGAGGATGAAAGGATGAGGGGAATGCTTCTATCCTTGGATACCTCACAACTCCAACACTCCCCAGCTCCATTCTTTACCCATTTGTAGCGAGACAGCGCTAGCAGTTCTCTCCCACACATCTCGACATCCCAGCGCCAGGTCCTGTGTTTTCTTAATTCATTACTTAAAGGAAAGAAATGTAGCCCATACCAAAATAAATATAGCCCTTTTGGATCAGACTATGTGTCATAGCGATAGCTCCTCAAAAGAGGCTGTTGTTTTAACCGGAGGAGGATGGAACTCTTTGGCTCTGCAGAGTGTCTGTCACTCTGCTCTCTGTCTCTATCACACAGCGCAGACCAGCAGCTCACACTCTTATCACATGATTTAGACCTAAATACATTAATTTAAAGTGGATTGCCTACAGCCACAGCACTCAGGCTTGAAACCAGATTCACTGGCTGCAGATTGGGAGTTGTTTTGGTTGAACAAGAGCTCGATTCCTTCGGTTTTAGGGGCCATTTTTGTATCTTCTATAAAACTTTTAAGTCACGCTGGCTCTACATTTCTGGGACTGGTTATGTTGGTTATATCCACAGGTATCACGCCAAGAAGACGAGAATAAAATAAAGGTAAACACAAGACCTGTAGTTGCTAAAACTTTTTCTGACATGCCACTTATCCCGAACGGTGATACGACTCTCGTGGGTTTACAGTGTTTACAGTAGAAGTTTTTCAAGTTTCCTCTGGTGAATTATCAGAAATAGACAAAACATCCAGGGTACCACAGCTTGTTTCTGTTACTCACAGTTACAGACAAATATAATGGTACAGTTTTGCTATAGATATCCCATAATACTGATGTTAAATGTTAGTTATAGAAAACAAATCGTGCTGAATGAAAAAACACAAGCTTTTTAGCTTAGATTGGGACACTTTAAGTGGGTATGAAACTGTTTTAAACAGCCCTGAAAATGTTACGTGTCTTACTCCTATGCTTAAGAACTAATGAGTGTACAAAAGGCTGGAAAAATTATGCTAATTAAAAAATACCAAATTTTGTCTCAACTCTATGTACTTCAAATGTCCAGAACTTGGAAAATCCTGAGCCAACCTTTGTTTCCTATGAAGTAGGAAGTAGGTGCATCGATTTACTGAAACATGTGCAAACATGAATTCAGTTCAATTCAGTTTTATTTATATAGCGCCAAATCACAACAACAGGTGTCTCAAGGTGCTTTATATTGTAAGATAAAGATCCTACAATAATAGACAAAAAACCCCAACATTCAAACGACCTGCTTTGAGCAAGCATTTGGTGACAGTTGGAAGGAAAAAATAAGGAATAAATAAATGGAAGTACAATTCTAATTAGCTTGAAAGTCAATATTTAATATTTTCAGTATTTACTTGAAATGCACCTTTACTCTTCATCACAGCCTGAACTCTCCCAGGCAAACGTTTTTGTCATTTCGTTAAGCAGTTTTCAGGAATATGTCTCCAGACTTCTTAAAGGACATCCAAAACTCTTTTTAAGACCTGCTGCTTCTTCTTATCCACTTTCCTAAAAATTTTAAGAACACACTGAAGATATGCCATGTTTTCAGCTAATAGCTCTTTGGGAATTACCTTGTTGGCACAAGGTGTCATGTTTGGCATTTTTCATATATTCAGCTGAAGAAATGGAGACAAGTTGTGTTTTTGTGAGCGGTTGCTAGTAAAAATGTGCCTAAAGATAGAATTTAAAATAAGTTCTTTGCCAAGTTGTCTGTTATGTTTAGACACAATGCTAGTTCATCCTTTGAGTTAGGTGTTTCTTTTATGATTGAATGATTTATAGGTCAGTGTTAAGTGGTTTAACAAACAAATTAAAAACATTCCTTTGAAGAGGGTCAGGCTTTAATGACTGGACTGAAAATGAGTGAAAAAGCAGACAATACCCAAAGAAAACCTTTGAAAGACCTTCAAAAAGTCAGGAGAACTATTGCTCAAGAACACTTAAAAAATAGTGCCTACTTGGAGGCAAGATATAAAGAATTTAGGGGTGGCTTCAGACTTTTGCATGGCTTTAATAAATATGAATGTTAACATGTTATAATCAGTTGTAGTGCATTTAGTATTGCAGTGTTAGCTATGTAAAAACTCTTAAACTTGATTTCAATGTTGATACATTGCATTATTTCCTTAGTTGCTTTTTAAAGTTAGTTAATTTTTTTTTTACTTTCATAATTGTAGTGTTAATGTGTTAATACTTAGAATATTGAGATTTCCAGTAACTGCAATTGAACAATAAAAGGGTCTCTGGTGCTTTATTAGTCACTAATTATTATTTAAATGCTAAATTTATGTTTTAAAATTATGGAACATTAACAAAAATAATTAATAATGGGACTTTTTCCCTCCTATTTACAGTTGCTTTCTATTTATTCCAGGGAAATCCAAGCACTTGTCATTAGGAGTCTGTAGATGTTCACTGAGTTTTCTCTTCGGGTGAGGTCTGTTAAATGGCCAATTGAATGCTCTGTCAAGCAGAACCTTCCAGTGACCCTTAAACACACGCACACACGCACGCACACACACACACAAACATTTACCGCACTGGCACGGTGCAGCACAATCCTTAGCTAGAACATCAATAGTTTGTTTATAATTAGCCCTGGCACCTCTTGACTACTTAGAGAGAGTGATTGTTTTTGAAAATGGCCCCTGGGGTCCTGTTGACTGATTGGCCTGAGGTGGTTTGGGGGAATAAGGAGGGAGAACTGAGGGTCCGCAGAAGCAGAGGAGAGGCTGTTGCTGGCCCACTATTGTAGACTGCATTCCTCTCAAGCTTCTCTGGACCCTTGTCTGACAGCCACTCCGATAATATCCCAGTCAGAGTCGCAGGGGCGTCGTGTCTGAGCCCTGTTATGAATCACTCAATTAGTGCATCGAGGAGAGGAGGAGGGCTCTGAAAGGTCTTTGTTCTCCAAGGCCAACAAGAGCAACACATAGCAATATACAAACAGCGGGCACTTAATTAATAGCAGCAGTGTTTATGCAGAGAACTGCAAGGTGTAAATACAGTTTGTGTGGTCTTGTGGCAACCTCTCTGTTGGTGGGAAGAGGTGTGAGACTGTTTGCGTGTCTTTGTGCTCACTCTCTTGTTGTTTATGGAGAGCAACAGCATCGGGACCCCACTCGGTTTCAGCCACCTGCTAAGTATGGCTATCACCTCAGTATCTAAAAGGGCTTGCACCTGTATCTGCAGGACAGGAATACATTTTAATAAAACATAAAGAGCAAACATGGTGAAAATAATGTCTCAGCTTGGCATTTCACATGAGATCCGTACACAAAATGGTGGCTGAAATTTGGACCAGGAGCTTTGATCTGTAGTTGTGATGTATGCTTAAAGGTACTAGTTTTGAAATTACTTTATGGTATGACATGATATTCAATATGCTAGTTCAACTAAACGTTATCAACATTAAAACCTGAATTAGTCCACTGATAAAAAAAAAAAGAAACATTTTGGCTGATCTACCTTTTAAGATGAATGTTTGAGCAGCTCTCCAACACTTCAACTTGAACTTCAATTTCATTTTAAGGGATTGGGTAAAGTTAAAGTGAGCTAAACTGGATCTGTAGAGCTGATAATGAGAGATCATTGTGTTGGAGGGGATTTTCAGTGTGTCCATGATGGTATGCACCACAGTTAAGGTCATTTGTGCTGAATGTTCTCCAGCATCCTCACTCTCCTGACCTGATGGGAACCCCCCACTTGTGAATACTTTGGACTTCTTGATTCAGGACTGCTGTTTGATGATTTTTTTTTTCTCCTGTGTGCCCAAGTTTGAAGTCAGTAGCTGAAAGGTCTTCCACATAGTGATATAAAAATAGAAGCCTGAGGTGCCCCAGGAGCTGACGTTGAGGAGGAGATTGGCTAAATTGTTCAATTAAGCAGAGTTGCTACACTTGCTGACTGGTTGCTTGAGATTGTTGTCTGTTGCTGTTGCTCTGGCTCGTAGAACTTTCCTCCAGTTGCCCGTAGTTTGCATGGAAGATGCTGCATTACCTGCAAACACTCTGAAACTTGTTGCTGAGAAATAGTGAAATTTTTAAAAGTGTAATGCAAGCTAGAAACAGAGATCATTTGCCTTAAAAGTAATGCCTGCAACCAAGACGTGCTACATTTACTTTGAAGAGGAACTGTCTCGATTATTTTGCATTGCAATTGTCACAGATTCACTACCACTTGACGAGTGTTTACAGACACAGCAGACTGCAGCAATCTGCTAGCAACCAAAAAAATCACATGAAGGTTTTCTTTGAAACCAGTTTCAACTGCTAGAAAGCTCCTGTAGGCCTGTGTGACTGGGGATGAAAGTGTAGTCCTTGAACTATGAACAATTTCAAGTGTCTCCTCTTTTCTGCATTTCTGCCTTTTTTTGCACAGCTGCATTAGGTTGCAGAGCAATAAACATTCAAAGACCCAAAGTGCACTCAGCTAGAATGATCCTTTATAATCTAGGTCTTGCAAACTGGAATTTCAGAACTTGATTTGACAGACTGTATACGGTATGCATAAGGAACAAAATTGAAAGCTAATGTAACAACAGACAGACCGACAACACATTACAACAAACCAAAGACTAAGAAATCAAAACATTTCTTAAGCTGTGTGAACCATGCAGGAAAATAATGTTAACAAAAACATGTTTCATGTCATTAAACATTGGTCTGTTTTGTATTTTCACCTTCACAGGCAAATTATATTAGTATTGGATATGTTTTACAGACTTTATGTGTGTATATGAAACTTTAGAGAAGACAGCTATTGCAAATTAGCCAATTACAAGAACAGCATCTTAAAATCTGTGCCTACCCCAGACACACAGCTTACTCAGCCAGATCTTTGATAAATGTGTCTTGTCCGCTTTATCACATAATGACCAGCGGCAGTGTTTGTTGGCTCGTTTTTCATCAGGCACATTGGGACGATTTGGTTTTAAAGGCAGCAGTTTCATTTCAGCGGAGGAGGAAGAGTGAAGGTTCAATAGTAAAATCTTAGGCTGTTCTGTCAACCTGGAACTGACCCCTCACCTCTCGCTGACCCATCACCTGCAGACTCCCTCTGTGGCTGGCCTTTGATGGTGTGTTTACTCTTATGTACAGTAGGGGTTAATCACACACCTTGAGAGAGCAACGTGGAATTCCATACAATGGATCCTCTGGCTCGTGTTGTTTTATGGCTCAGAGTAGGATTAGAGATTAAAAGGCAGCCAGTGTTTGAGGTAAACAGCAGAGAACAATATTTTACCCACTTCAGGTTTAGTCAGCGGATGTTGGTGTCAGTCAGTTTTCCTTCTACTATTTAGTTTTGAGTAAAAGGTTTCCAAGACTGTGAGCATGCAGTTTGTTCTCACCATGTTTTCACTTTTAAGCTGTAATTTGTGAAGCTGGGTGTAGAATAGTGGCAAAATAGAGCGTTCCCACTTTCTTTATGCTTGTTATTATGACATATGAACACGTGCAGATTATTGGTGTACTAATTGACTGACATTTGCCTCTGATGTGCTGAATTAGGCTCAAATTAAGAAAGAAAAGTCAGTAAAATATTTAAATAAGCAATAACCTTGGCCTAATCACTTGACATTCTCCTAATTATTATCAACACATGTATTTCAAAGCATATGCTTTACCGTTACCAAACATGTATGGTAGCCTGAAATTAAAGAAAGATGTTTTCCAGTAGAAACTGAACAAAGTTTTCATCTATAACTACAGCAAATATGCCACATCTGTCATGCTAATGTTTCTGTCATTCTCAGATGAGCCAAGGGAAAAAAGAATTTGAACATCATTGATCTTCTAATCTGGGAAGTAACCCAACGTTTTTGTAATATTCATTAAACCTTTTAGTTTGGAAAACCTTGCCCGTGCTGAAAGACAAAGTCTTAAGACCAGAAAACATATTCCCGTGATTGCCGAGCACAGTACAAAGAAATGGCATGTTAACTGCAACAAGACCCTCCCTGAGGACCATGGTAATACACATGCTAATTAAAGCTGATGTGCATGATTTATGGCGTAACCAATTCTCATAAAAAGCATTTTGTATTAATTTTCGTGGCACAGAAAACAAACAGGAAGAAGATATCTGCGACACGCTCTTAGTAGACAGTGAGAGTGTATTACCTAACACTGAACAAACACAGTTAATCAGTGCTTTTCTCAATTTGTAACTTAAGTGATATTAATCTCACTAAGGCAGCAACATGCAAGCAAAATTGAAATTTACTTTAACTACAGTTCTTATGTAAACAACACTGAATGGCGAAGAAGAAAAATAACCGCCATCACCCACAACTGGTTGCGGTAGATGGCTGCTCCTCCCAGAGTTTTCTTCCTGTTAAAAGGAAGTTTTTCCTTCCCACTGTCACCAACTGGTTGTGTGGAGAGGGGTTGTTTGATTGTTGGGTTTTCTCAGTATTATCATCTTGACGAGTGTTTTCTGTATGGAGTCCGCATTTTCTCACCATGTCTGTGTGGGGTTTCTCTGGGTACTCTGCCGCCTTCCAACAGTACTAAGTCATGCAGTTAGTGGGGTTAAGTTAACTGGTGATTCTAAATGGGCCGTAGGTGTCTCTCTGTGGTAGCCCTGTGACAGATTGGCAACCTGTTCAGAGTGTACCCTGTTTCTTGCCCTATGGCAACTGAAATAGGCTTCAGTCCCCCTGACCCTGAAATGGATAAGCAGAAGAACCATGATAGATGAGCGTGTACAATACTTCTCATCTTGTCAAAAGCGAAAAAAACAACAACAATTGAACGGTATCAGTTATAAATTAACCTCCCCGGAGGTCGGGCCTCAACAATATTGAAGCAGTGTGGGATCATCTTGACAGAGAACAGAACAGAAAGCAGCCAACATCCAAAAAAGAGTCCTTCAAGAAGCCTGGAGAACTTTTCCTGAAGACAACTTAAAGAAAATACAAGAAAGTTTTGAAATTTCTGTTTGAAATCACTGTCAGTATGTGAGGGACTCAGGAGAGAGTTACAACAGTGGAGGCTCTGTCATGGTTTGGGGCTGAATTTCAGCCAGTGGTGTTGGCGATCTTGTCAAAAATTGATGGAATTATGAGAGGTATATATGCAGAATAGTATAGACAGATTTTGATCCACCATGCAACGCCACGTGGAAAGCATATGATTGGCAACAGTGCCGTTTTTCAGCATGCCAATAATCTCAAACAGACCGCCAATGCCTAATCATACTTGGATAGAAAAACACACAATGGAACACCATCAGTCATGGATTGGCCTCCCCAGTGCCAGGACCTGAACATTACTAAAGCAGTGTGGGATCATCTTGATAGAGAACAGAACAAAAGGCAGTCAACATCCAAAGAAGAGCTTTGAATGTCCTGCAAGCAGCCTGGAAAACTACCCCCGAAGACTACTTAGAGAAATTTCCAAAAGATTTGCCTGGGAGTTCAGGCTGTGTTGAAGAATAAAGGCCCATACGGTAAAAATATATTATTGAAATAATAATAATAATAATATATAAATAATATATTCAATATAATAATATATTGAAATATATTATGAAATATATTTCAAAATATACAAAAAATGGCCAAAAAATATATGTGCTAAAATACATTTTAAAATATATTTATGACATATTTTGAAATGTATTTTAGCACATATATTTTTTGGCCATTTTTTGAAATATATTTCATAATATATTTTTTACCGTACATGGGGTTAGTATCTTGCCCAAGGATATTTGGCATGTAGACTGGAGGAGCCTGGGATCAAACCACCAACCTTCCGGTGAGTAGGTGACCCACTCTACCACCTGAGCTACAGCGTGAAATACTGTAAGCAAATGAATAAGCAACCTAATTTTTACTAGACCTTTGAACCCAAATGTTTTTTGCAGATGTACATAAAACATGTTATTCCTTTTATTATCATTATTATTATTGCACTAAATACATTTTAAATAAAGGATACTTTGATATATATTCTACTGTAAGGTTGGAAATATAGTAAAAAAAAATACATTTTTCCTAAAAGATATTTTAGGGTGAAGAAAATACTATATCTTTTGAAATGTATTTTGGTTTGAAACAAATATATTTTCAATTTCAGAAATATATTTTTTGAGCATCACAAATACAACAT
>VUQG01032966.1:0-11940 GCA_015106755.1 Etia nguti | reverse complement strand
TGTATAGCTTTTTATTTCATATTTCTGTATAGTTTTCATATTTCATATGTCTGTATAGTTTTCATATTTATATCCTGTTCATAGCCTGTACATAGCTTGTACACTCACTACAGCCTGTACATACTTATAGTTATAGCATATTCATAACATACCTTCATACCGTGTACATTGTAACATACCCATAATAGACCCATATTTTGTACCCTCATACCTATAATAGACTCATTTCTGTAATATATCTATATATCTATATTATTGCTAATATATATTTTGTAATATATCTATATTATGGCTAAAGCACTTTCTGGATGGATGCAAACTGCATTTCTTTGCCTTGTACTTGTGACACGTGCAATGACAATAAAGTTGAATTCTATTCTAACTGGATTTGTGGTTAATATGTAGCACTATGTTACATCTAACAGCAACCCCACCCCCCCACTTATCATTGAAAGAGATGTCTACATAATTGTGGAACTCGTGAAATTATACAGTTGATATTTGTGTGACTTAAATCTATTTACAACTAAAGTGATACAAAAAGCTTACGTTAATTAAAAAAAGCTTCATTCAGATTCTGTCCCAGAACCCTTAAGAGTTTGAGCAGTGTCATCAAAGTATAAATGTTTGAAATGGAGATGTTTAAAGTTAAACCTGAAGTTAAAACATGTGAAACTTATTTATTAATGAAATCTCATTGATTAATTGAATGAAAATCATTCACTTAAAAACATTTTGGGGACACAGAGCAATAAAAAAAATAATCACAAATGCTATTAGAAACAGAGGCTTTTAAAGGGATGAGTATCTGGGACTGAGTTGTTGCTCATTTCAGTAGATGCCAGATGCCATTGTGAAAAAGGTTCAACAAGAATGGATTGAAAGCTGTTCTAAAATTATTTCCAAAGCGCAGGGCTCCCCTGCACAGCTTAATACTGATCAAATCCCCTAGACATATGGTTACCCCACCCATGTTCTCATTTTTTAAGCTTAAAAACATCAGGAATAAATTTTGCTTGTATGTACAGTTTTATTTGTAAGATTAAAACAATCAAATATCTCATAGACTGCTTTTGTTTTCAAGTAATATGTGGTTTAAACGTCTGTCTTTACAAGCAGGGTTGTAAAAAGTAGAAGGTTTTGTTCTATTTTAGAGGACAGCATACTTATCCACAGCCATGGTAAAATAGATTTATTTTTTAAAAATCCACTCAATATGCTAACCACTTATCAAAAGGGGATTCAGGGATAGGGGTTGGGGCCTGTCCCAGCAGATATAGGACAAAAGGGAAGGTACACTCTGCGACACACACCATACACCATACACTGATGTCCATATACTCATCTCCAATGCAGAGTCACCAATCAATATAGTATCACCTTACACGTGAATGACCTCCAGTTCAACACTGGGAGGAGCTGTACTCCTAGTGCCGATCCCCAAGGAAGGGTTGCATCATGTAACATCTGTGCCAGATCAAACATGTGGATCCAACCACTGTGGCAACCCCTCAGGACTGTGGGCCCATGCAGATTATTTACCATCCTTTAACCCCTTTAGCGAGGTATAACACTTGAGTGTCTGCAGCCATCTCTAAAACACGGTGGAGGCTCTGTTATGATTTGGGGCTGCATTTCAGCCAGTGGTCGCACTTGTTGGAATTATGAACGCAGATTTTGATCCGCCATAGAGGAAATATCATAAGCATTTTCAACCTGACAATGATCCCAAACACAAAGCTAATGCACTACAAGCATACCTGGATAGAAAAACATCAGACATGGATTGGCCTCCCCAGCGCCCGGACCTCAATGTTATTGAAGCAGTGTGATCATCTTGACAGAGAACAAATCAAAAGGCATCCAATGTTCAAAGAAGGGTCAGGGTCCCCTGATGGGCCACAAAGGTACTGCAGTGGGGCCACATTAATAACAGAAATTCAGTTTGAGATTAATCAAACATAGCTGATATAGGCCCCGTGGCCCTAACACTCTTGTCTTTCAGACTTAAAGAAAACACAAGAAAGCTTGCCTAATAGAGTTCAGGCTGTGCTGAAGAATAAAGGTGGTCATACCAAATATTGACTTTAAAGCTTGTTAGAACTGTACTAACTCTGATTTTGTCTTATATTCTGTGTCTCCATTTTTATTTGCACTGTCATGTTTGAATAAATCTCTGTGGCCATTTCCCATTTTCCTAGCAAAGAATAAAGAAAAGAAGGGTGACTTTTGCACAGTACTGTACATTAGAAGAGGGCATTTTTCTCCTTGTGTCTTCAAACTAAGACTAAAGCTTTGGTGGTGGAGTATTTGGGGAGTTGACGTTGAACTCAGAATTATCTGTCAGCAGTAAATCCCGCAGTGAGAGGGAGTAAAGCTTGCCAGCTCTGTCTGCTCAGAGAGACGGGGATCATTTAGGCCACAATGCTAAAAGCCACTAAAGTCCCCCTCCTGTCTCCCCCTCTCCTGAAGCTGGAGCTAGACCAGCTGCCTGGCCTCCTGTGTGTTTTTCCTTCTCCACATTGATCCTACTCACAAGCCACCTTTGACCAACATTTCTGTCTTTCTTTCTTGTGACAGTGTTTAACGGTATAATATCATTCAGACACATAGTGTGAACACTGTGATGGACTTCGCCCCATAAATGTTACAGCACAGTCAGTGATTACTACTGTGTAGTGATTTTTCTTTAGCATTGATTGGGATGTGCATTCCTTTTATTGACCATGCATTCACATCTGTCTTCAGGCTCAGCAGGGAATAACATGGTTCACTTAATTTGTATAATATCGGAACAGAAAGCACACAGTTTCCCTTAATCTGCCAGCATCCCAAAAGGCCTTTGTCTTTAAAACCACAGCCGTGGAAATTTCTCATGTTCATTCATTAGCATGTGGATCAGGGATGCAAGTAACTCAAGGGTGAGGAGCTGTGAAATGTTATGTGCCAATGAATCCCATGTGTGACAGGTGTGAATGTTGAATAATGCATAATACTCCATGCCTTTTTTCATAGGAATAGCAATAGAAAGGATGACAGGAGGCGGCTGGAAGACGCCACTTATGAACAACAATGTTAAATCTTAAACTTGGAGGTAACTTAATAACCCTGAATGCAAACATTAAGGGTGGATTTATTTTTTCATTTATTTATTTATTTATTTATTTTAGGTAGGAGGTCAGGTTTGAACGAACTGTCATTTAGGGTATGTCCCTAAAAATCCATAATATAAAATCAAACAAATGTCCCTGACCCCCAGGACTGACTGATCTTCAACTTCAACTAGAGTAGAGGTGTCAAATACAAGAATCAGAGAATCATCCCGGCAAAGATTCAAATCTGAATCTCTAGACTTCTTTGGAAAATGTGAAGGCATACATTTTGGACTTTCGAGTATGAATCAATAAACAATAAAATGACAGGAAAAACCCTGTTTTTTCATTATCTACTATAGAAATGGGGCCATTTCTATAGTAGATAAATTAATTTAATGAGACATATTCTGTAAATTAACAAACAATACTGCTTTATAATTATACTAACAGAAACTTTTCTGTAATTTTTACACATTTATTTCTTACAATGTAAGCCCAAAGGGCCTTAATGATAGGTTTCTTTCATTAGCTGCAGCAGCATTTCTTTATCATGTAGAAAAACTGAGGCATACTGTTCAAATTAAAATTATTTTTTCTTACATTGAGATATTGTAGCGATTAAATGTCCAGTTAAACCTCTTTACACTGACAGAAAGGAGAGTTTCACTGGTCCAGTGCACTTGAGACCCTATAAAGTGGGTTGTATGTGGCCCCCGATCTAAAATGACTTTGACATCCTTGCTCTACAGGCCCTTAAAATTACATAGGGGTTTTATTAAGGTGCTTTATATTGTAAGGTCAAGTCCCTACAATAATGCAAAGAAAACAGAGAAAACTCCCAACAATAATATATCCACCTGTGAGCAAACGCTTTGGCAATAGTGGGAAGGAAAAACTCCCTTTTAACAGGAAGAAACGACATGACTCATGAAATTATTGTAGTTATTGTAGAATAAAAGAAAACAGCTCAGGTGGAAGGTTTTTTTCAGATTTATTTTCATTTAGTGACCCTTTGGGATATCAGTCATGGTGCTAAATAGGAGCTGGTAATTGAGATATACCAAGATAAACTCCTGTACCACAACCACTGCATTTAATTTAATACTTTTAATATATATAAGAGTTGAAATAACAGGTTGAGCTCTCAGTGAGAGCATATAAAAATATTCTACAGCTATTTATAGAACAACACCAGGGGCCAGTAAATGAAGAAACAGGTACACTATTCCCCCCAGCTTCACTCTACAAACCTTTCCCCTTTAAAAAAATCGTGTCCTCACTTTCCTCCTGCTCAGTCTCTACCTAAAACCACCTGCTATTATCAGAATAAGGAACAGAAAATCGCACATCTCAGCCGGCACAGCTAGTCTTACTAACCGTCACGGTCGCTGAGGGGTTAAACGTCGTTTGGTAGTAGGAAGTGGGTGGCTGGAGCCGAGGATGGAGAAAAGACTGTGAAGCAAACACAGATCATTTCTTCACAGGAAAAGCGGTGCTACACCCGAGAAGAACAGAGTAAAAACATCGAATACCCGAAGACGGACAAATCTGTGTCCTAGAGGACGAAAACGAGAAGCGATCAACCTGGTTTCACTGCCGCTGTGTTTGCATGTTTCACCAGATGGACGGGTAGAGGCGCTTCTCATTCATCGTGCCTTTCCCCCGATTTCTTTTCTTTTTTCTTTGTTTTTTTTTTAAATGCACATATTCCCTGACGTGGATGTGTGATAAGATCGAGATCTGTGGTAGAGATGTGCAGTATGCATGCAGTGAACTCTGTGTACCTGCACGCAGCACATAGATGTATGTGGCTTGGCTGCTTGAGGACTTCTTTACTGGGTTTTTAAACCAACGGAGGATCATCGCGACAGAAGCATCTAAAATGGTGATCTAATTTAATTTCTATGAAAATGTTTTTTGTCTTGGACCGTGGATCACCGGCTGTTCGGGAGTGAAGATGTGCGCAAACTTTGTTTTATCTAATCTTCGCCGCGATAAGCCTCGGTGTGACAGTCTTGGGGGTTTCTTCTCTATCTCCCAGCTGGACTTAAGTTCATGCAGTGCACGCTGATCCCACCGTGAAGCTTCTTGCTTATTCAGCATTTCGCAGAGGAGCCTAGTCAGTACTCTCTGTCAGTCTCAGCCAGCATGGGATGTCGGCTGGGGTCGAGCACAGAAGCGGCACTTTTTATATTTTGGTCAAACCCCGGTGTAGTTTTTTGCTTGTAACACGTGAAAGTATACGTTTATACATGCGTATTTATAGATAGGATTTATGGTATTTCTCATACTGACCTTAACAGGGCCACCTAATCTCCGGAACATCATCTGCTTTTCTCTGAAAAGTGATGTTGACACCTACCGACACTCCGTCGGGCGTTTCGGCTTATTAGCGTTCAATTATCACGTCTTGCTGGCTCGCTGAAAGCCACGCGAGAGTGGACCCTCTTCTCGCCCCGTCACCTGGAGACCAGGGAGCCACGAGACCAGCCGACAGGTGTGACAACCCCCTCCAACACTCGCTATGGATGATTCAGGGATCATCCGAAGACGGAGGCTGCAGGTGAGAACTTTTGGGGTGTTACACAAACGCAGTCATTACTCGGATACAATGCCGTCATTTCATAATAACAGAAAGTGTTTTCATAAAAGTATGGAAGATTTCTTTGGCCAGAAGCTACTGCATGGTGGTGATTGTAGATGTAAGATAGATTCATGTAACATGTATTCCTCTAAATTCGATGCAGTCTAAGTAGTTTTTGCACATGTCATTGGATCTACAAATTACAGTTATAAGATCATCAGAGTACATTAAATGATTAACAAGAAGATTACCCACCTAACAACCAGTCTTACAATCATTTAACTTGACAGAAAGATCATTAAGATAAAAATTCAATAGAGCAGGAGACAATATTCCAACCTGTCTGACTTAGATACAGAAAAAGTTTCAGATACTTCCATACCCAACTTAACTTGCATAGTTTGATGCGAGTACCAAAAGTGTAAAATCCTAATTAGATATGCAGGGGCCCCTCTTCATTGCAATTTAGCAAACTACTTCTGATGGTTAACTCTGTCAAATGTTTCGGAAGCATCTAAAAAACACATAAAAAACTATTGTGTTCTGCCTGTAAAAAAAGGACAACTGTCTGTGTCCTTTTTTATCCAGCTTATCACAAAGAATACATTTTGGGGCATGTATCTGTAGTGGAATACATTTTAAAAGTAACCTTCCCAACACTGTGGACATCCATAGTATTAAGTCATTTTGAGTAGGGTCTACCAAAAGGAGACTGAGTAGGTGAAATGGGTTGTACTGTTACATTTGCATTATGTAGGTTAGTCACTTTTATTGTGACTGGCATGTCAAGGCGCCGGTAAAAGCTTCCTCTGACGCTCGTGTGGTGGGCGTGTGAAACTAATCAAGTGAGACAGGCACAGCTCACCATTAGAGCCACTGTTTGCTAGTCTGTCTGAGTTGCCTTTTAAATTAATTTACAGTAAGATTAGTTTGCTGAAAACTCTACCAAAAATATCCTTCTCTAGGAGATTTCCCATCACTTATAAATAGTAATAATGCTATTCCCTAGATTGTAGTTTGCCTGTGCCCCCACTGTAAGGTCAGGAGGAAAACAAGGCAGTCTGTGGGTATTACAGCCATCCCTACCATTGTTGAGCTGCACTTCTTGAACTCTATGTTGACATTAAGACCGAGCATTGATAAAAGTGCAGGAAACAGTAATGTTTGTGTACTTCCCAAAATGCATTTGTGCGTGATTAACAGGTTGTTATTTACCAGAGTGTAGCCTTTTATTAAAACTAAACTCCCATCAGCTTTTCCCCCATCTAAATGATTTATGCTGATTACCGTCTAGTTTGCCCGCTCGGTCTATAAAACAGAAGAAAATAATGAAATTACATCCAACATTAATCTCTATTGAGAGAGCTTGATTTATCTGTTTCAGTATCAAATGACTAACCTGGACTGACCTGAAACCATAAAAGTTTGTGAGTTTTACATCAGATTTTGATCATTAAAATAGTTGTTTCAATTTTTCATTTTGCTGCAAGTAAGTTTTTTTTTTTCCTCTGAACTTATATGTAGACTGTATTTTTAGACTGAAAGTTTAGACACCATGTTAAAACGTACTGAAACATGGCAATCACAGGTTACCGGCCTCCACGAGTTGTGTGTAGTAAAAAAAAGTAGTAAATCTTGACACAGTCTTTCCTTATTAAACAGGTATAATTCTTTCAGCTCTGCTCTAAATCATCTTCTCTGATGAATCGCTATGTGTTAGAGTTGTGTTCTTGTTCTTGCACCTTCTTAACTCTTCACACCAGGAGACTGATCTTGTACATCAAAGAAGTAAAGAGTTCTGGATCAGATATGTAATATAGATATTCTTCTCTGCAAATGAATACCAGAGCTTGTTAGAGTAGAATTTAGCTCACCTCAATGACTGCTTTATGCTATAATGATGGTTTGGCAGGTTTCAGTGTGTGAACGAGACACACAGTCACTCTGCTGAGCTCAGAAGTCCTTAGTACTGAATTATTTCTTCAGAGGTTAATCATATCGGAATTTCAGCCATGGATCTCAACACTGTCAATAGAAATAGAGAGCGGGTCGACTGGCAGGGGACAAGAGGCAATCTAATGTGCACATTAATGTAACACACATGCAAAGGCACAACGAGACAGAGACACACTCCCACACTCTTGTACAATGGACTGTAATGGTAAACAGGAACACATAACCACATAGAATCACACATGTACTTGGTTCACACTGAACTTTTTAGTCATGTGCTGTTTAATGTGTAAGTGTGTTTTCTAGCTTTTACAGATTATTTTGATTAAAAAATCATGTCTCCACAAATCGTTATGGAGACTAGATTTCCTTATAGGATCATGAAGTTCCCCTAAGGCTGCATAAACCATTGAATTATAAAGTGAAGACATGTTTTCAAGCCAAGGGTTAGTTTTTGTGTGTGCGTGCATAACACACAAATTCTGTATATGTACATACAAAATCAACTCCCACCCTCTGGCCCTATACTCTCCAGTTCCATTGAGAAGTGGTCGATATCCATATCTCAGACAGAGGAGGTCTAAATGCTGAGGATGTGGTGCAGTTGTCAGGCCCATTAGTAGGACTAATGGTGGCCTAACAGCCCTGCGTGCCCTGAGGGAGGAAGACCAACCACCAGCAGCAGGATGGCCTGAAAGGGCTCAAGGCTGGGAGGAGGGGTGGCGGCAGCATAGATTAGAAGAAGGCAGCAGCTGTGGGCTACACTAGACCCCATTTAAGTGCCTGTTACAATATCTGGATCCCTTTACTGCCTGGATCTACTTTCATACCAGAGGGATGGAGGAGGGAGGAAAAGGACTGAGTGTATATACTGATGACATGTTTGTGTTTAGCACTGATGACTACTTCACTGGTCAACTATGAATGTGGATACGGAACTAATTTGGGGTAAAACTAAGGTAGCTGAAACACATAAATAAGTGCAATAATGTTTTTTAGGTCATGTAATAATGTTTCAAGTCAATGTTAAATATATGTTATTTGGCACATTTAGACACAACAGACAGTGAAGTGCTGCACAGCAAGCAAAGCTATCATAGGAATAATATAAATGATTTAAGAACAATAAAAAACAAAGATTAAACTTTAATAACTAAAAAAATAGAGTAAACAATAATAAAAATAATAAAATACGAATAGTAAAAAAGAGGAATTAGGAAAAATTAAGCAATAATCTGAAGATGAGAAAGCTAATTAGAAGATGTTTGTTTTCAGTTGAAGAGGAAGATGACTTAACCTGAGAAACAAGATGATTCCAGGGAGTTTGAGAGCTGTGACTGAGAATGCCTGATCACCTGTACAACTTTATCGGGAATTTGAAATTACAAGAACTCAACTAAGTGAGCGTCATAGAACACAGCGTTGTAAAATTGTAAACTGGAGCGAGCCCACAAAAACACTTACATGTGAGAAGCAATATTTTGAAATTGATCCTGTACGTCACAGGAAGCCAGTGCAATGATTTAAGAATGGCTGGAATATGATCCCACTTCCATGTAGCAGTCAAGAGTCTAACAGCAGCATTTTGAACTGTCTGCATTCATGGTATCAGGTTTTGCTCTGTCCAACAGATGAGGAATTGCAGCATTCCAGTCTAGATGTAATAAAAGCATGAATGACTTCCTCGGGATCGCTGATAGAAAGATATATATATATATATATATATATATTTTTTTTATTTTATTTTTTTTTTGTATTTTCTGAAAATAACAGAAAGAGACCTAAAGAGACCTAAAGACCTAAAAAATTCAAATCTTAATATGATGCAATGAGGAGCTTAAATGAATAAAAAAAACAATTGCATTGTAATATGAGGGGGAAAATATTGTATGTTTTTTGTCCTTGTGCCAGCGAAGCTGAAACAGATGTTAGATGTATTATTGAAAACATGTATTAACTATGCATCAATTATACATGGCCGGTTGTAATTATGGTGGTGCCAAAGGAGGAAGTGAGGTGATGTTATGACAGAGTGACAGCAAAGTCTGTAACAACAGGAGATCCAAAAACATCAGAACTCAGGACAGTTTTCCAACCAAAGTTGATTTCCTTTATAAATGCTCATAAATATTAGCTAACTAATTATTTGTTACCATAATAATGATTGCTTTACCTTCACAAAATCATCATTTAAACTAAAATTGTATATTTATTTCTGAAAGGGCCACAACACTGATGTTTTCATATCAGTAGGTACATCATAGTTTTTTCTTGTTCTAGAGAGCATGGGCAAATTTCATCTTTTAATTTGGAGGGCTTGTTGGACAGAAAACAAGGCAGCACTGAAAGGTGTGCCAACAGAAATCTGTGGCTGGGACATTGCGATGTACCTTTGACACTCGTGTGCTGCAATTTCAACAGCAGTTTTGTGTGCGTGATGGGTGGATATTGATGAAAATATAGGCCCAGCAGATGGAGTGTGTATACTCGACTCTGGTGTGGCTGGCACACCAGACATATTTGGCTAATAGATTAAACATATAAACATGTGAATTTTCATGGTCACAAGTTTGCTTATTGGCTAAACCTGCTGTCATCTATAGTTTAGTAGTCATTTATCTCCAATGGATCCACAATAATGTTTTATACCACTTCATCTGCTTCCCCTGTTTTATCCACCTATCCTCCTCTTCATGTCCAACCTTCCTTCTGACTGTATCATTTTCATTCTGCAGTTGTCCAGCTGCCACATCATTATGATGTCACATAGAGAAATAAATCACAGTAAAACATTGACATTATGCAGATGTTTTGATCTACAGTTTTGGTTTATGTTTTTTCCATATCTCCTACTGGTCCTTTCTGTGTTATTTGGACATGCAACAACAGCTTTAGACTGACTTACACTTTTGATGTGAATTTGATATCATGTTAAATGACAATTACAGACTGTAGTGCTCCAAAGACTTTATATCAGGCACACGAAATCATGCAACAGGAGCAGTTGTTTCATTAGTAAACACACAATAATAGAAAGTAGATCACCAACAATCGTGACTACACCCTGAGTTTAGGCGCCTTTCCATCCATTTTATTCAACTGTAACTATAGTCTCAGTTGTGGGAGAAAGTGTATCATTCATATGAGTTGTTTTCATCTGAAGAGAAGGTTATCATATTGTCCGAGCAATTGTACGTGTGTGGAGTACAATATACTTATATACTTACAATACACTTAACCCATATGGTCAAGCACACACGACACACACACACACACACACACACACACACACACACACACACACACACACACACACACACACACACACACACACAGGTGAAGGAATGGATGAATGGATGATTGAAGGTGATAAAGATCCTTTGATCATGGAGGCTCATCACAGAAACACCTGCTGCAGGTGGAAGAAATCTGCTGCTAACATGAACTTATGAAAAATTTGAATTTAACCAAAACTACGGTCTCATCTGTCACCGTGGTAACGCAGGAAATATGGGCGCGAGCTGCTGGTCGTTCCCTAGATGGAGAGGGTTACCTGAACATTCACACCCTTCGTTGTGTATCTTTATTGAAAAGGCAGCTGTTCTTCAGCACAGGGCCCTGCTGACACACACACCGCCACAACATCTGCATAACATCTTTGTCCAGCTGTGTAGATGTTTCCAGCTGCTCACAATTGCTGTTCAGGCAGCTTCCCTCTGCACTCAGGCGAGCTCACACAGTGCAAAATGTGTTGGATGTAGAAGCAGTGACAGATGTCTGATGGAGCAGCAGGAGGATCCTCCTGAGCTCACAGGTGTGGTTACTCGTCACCTCTCCGGCTGCGAACACACAAAGACACAATCAGAGGGCTGGACACGTCCACAGGTAACAGGCACCCAGCCTCCTCAGCTCCTCTGGGGCAGCAGTCCCAACCCCCGGGCCACGGACCGGTACTAGTCTGTGAGTCGTTTGGTACCGGGCCGCGAGAGTTGAGGCTCGGGTGTGAAATTTATGGTTTTCAGGGCTTTTACAGTTTTTTTTTTGTTTGTTTGGTTTTTTTTTTTTCCTTCTGCCTGTCCTGTTTGGATCTTTTGCCATCAGAATTATTGTCTGAAGGCCAAGTAAGATGCCCAACGGATTTACTATACCAAGTGGACCATCCCGGCCTTGCGATATTGGTCCATTTGATTGACCTTCATTTTTATTGTTTATTTATTTTATATTGGGTTGTTGCATACGGGACAGACATGACTGGGGGAAGGGAAAGAGAAAGAGAGGGAGGTGATGAAGGACACAAAAAAAGGGGGA
>VUQG01032958.1:0-19328 GCA_015106755.1 Etia nguti | reverse complement strand
TCAGGCCCCATCTCATCTTAATGACCTTGTAGTACCATATCACCCTATTAGAGCACTTCGCTCTCACACTGCAGGCTTACTTGTTGTTCCTAGAGTATTTAAAAGTAGAATGGGAGGGAGAGCCTTCAGTTTTCAGGCCCCTCTTCTGTGGAACCAGCTTCCAGTTTGGATTCGGCTTCAGTTAATCCAAAATGCTGCAGCAAGAGTACTGACAGGGACTAGAAAGAGAGAGCATATTTCTCCTGTGTTGGATTCCCTTGATTGGCTCCCTGTTAAATCCTCACATACAAGGTTCGCTGTAACGAGCTCCCAGTTTAGGTTCTCCAGACAGCCACCCTCTCTACTTGGGGCTGGATCAGGTGACCCTCAGTCCTTCCCTAGTTATGCTGCAATGAGCCAGGTTCTGCTGGAGGTTTCTTCCTGTTAAAAGGGCATTTTTCCTTCCCACTGTTGTCAAAGTGCTTGCTCACTGGGGGTCGTCTGATTTTTGGGGTTTTCTCTGTATTACTGTAGGGTCTCTATTCTACAACATAAAGCTCATGGATTTGGCACTATATTAATAAAAATGAACTCAATTTAACTAAAATGCTTTTTATTTACTTGTTGCCACAATGAGTCAGGACTTTCTTTCTCTGGTCATACATGAGCTTAACTCAGCTGATTGAACAAACTGTTATTATTACGTTTTGAGTAATAACCCAAACACTGCAGCATCTGGCACTTTACCACCGTCTTCCAACTCAGTCCAGTGTTTATGACATTTTAAAAAGATTTCACATTAATGACACACACACACACACACACACACATATATATATATTTAATTATGTATTGTTTCATATGTGCACTTGACACTTGATACTGGTGTGATATATAATCATGCTCTCTCTCAAAGCAAATGACTGAAAAGATCAAATAAAGTTTAAAAATCATTAAAGCTGAGTGGGAATCAACCTACAGGCTCATAAATCTTTTTGTTGGTCACGTCACGCCTTTTATGTTTGGACAGACTTTTAAAAAAAACAAAAAACAAAAACTGAGCAACACAAAAAAGTTTCTCACCGCTGTAAATGTACCGAACGTAACCGTCTGTCCACTCCTGGAACGGGTCAAACTGCTTCGTGTCCTGCAGACAGACGAACGCGCGCACACACACACACACACACACACACACACACACACACACACACACACACACACACAGATAAGACTTTGAAGCTCTGACTCAGTGCTCTTTATGTATTTACTGTGGCTGACTATGTCGATATAATAATGAAAATCAAGACGAAATAATGAGTCAAAGGTCGCTGCTACACAGGAATAGATTACTGCACTGATCGATCAGCTAATGACGGTGTGACGCAGAGATCGATGCCCTCACACTGAAACAGAGACCTGAACGTTGTGTGAAATGTACGGTGGCCCTGAGAAAACACACGTGCTTACTGTTGTTGGTAAATCTTTGTCTGATTCCGACAAATATGTGAGTGTTATCAGTAATGTGTGAAAAATGTATCTTTAAAAAAGAAAAACGCCATAATCCGGAAAATACAACCAATAATTCAGAGTCACTTTGTGTCGACAGTCAGGAAACACAAAAACACTGAAAATGACCTTAAATACATAAAAACATTCAGTTACATCAGTTCACTCAGTCAAAGAAGGAACCGCACATTTTAAAGCCGTTTTATTTCCACGTGACACTGGAGACAGTTCTCGGCTCATCGCCGTGGTGGGAACACGTCCGGGACCTCGAGGCTGAAACACGCGGCTTACAGAGCAGACCTCTCATCGCGGGACAGAAGCCAGCTCCAGTCTGACCAGCACAAAGCTCACTCGGAGGGTTTCTTCAACAAAGTTTCCCCTCGGCCTCAGAGAGCAGCGATTTCACACCACGGCCCGTTCCACGGAGCTGCACTCGTGTTTAGTTTGAAACAGCGGCCGGTTTATATCTCCAGAGTCCAGTCTTAGGACGTCCAGTCAGAGACATCAGAGGTTCATAGTGGACCAAACCCAGCACACCAGAGACCAGAGACCCGAGCCCGGTACCTGAACCAGCCCACAGCGCTTCAAGCGGAAAAGCCCAGATTAAAAACGGCTCGTTCAGTGTGATCGTGGAAAATCCTCCGCACAGATTTTCACACAGCCCTCCAAAAACGACTCTTTTAATCACTTTGAGTTAAATGTAGATGATGAGTGTAAAATCAACGGTTTATTTATTTAAACAGTTCATAATTATTTATGTTTATTTATATCTATTAATGTCTCGCACAAAGTACCGCAGCAATTTCCTAATGTTGTCAGTCTGCTCAACGTTTGGCAATAAAACCCTTTTTGATTCTGATTCTGATTAGTAGAAACAAAAACATTTCATTTGACCCGAGTCGTGAAATGTAATCTCATTACTTATAATTATTTGGGCGTGAATATTTCTGGAGTAAGTTTTGAATTTCTTGCCAGGCAGTAAATTAACAGACAACCAAACCCCGTCTCCACGTGACCCGAAACCATTCATGAACCATATTCTGACCCACGTCCACGTCCAGGATCCTGACAAGGAGAGTGGACAGCCGGCTGGGAGTCAGACTGTGAAACCAGATAAAGTCTAGTCCAGGCCGGGGCCCTCAGCGGCCTCTGAACCAGACTTTTTATCCTCCATCGGCTCCATCTTTTAAATTTAGTCTGAAAAATCAGCTCTGAATGTAAAAGCTGTGTAATGACAGAGCAGGGTCCCGGATCGATCACCGATATCGATCAGTGTCGGAGCTGTGTGCGATGTTTTGGTTTCACTGGAAACAAAAATATACAAACCAGTTTTTTCTGTTTGAGCAACAACAGAGCGAAGAGCCGAGTCAGCGCAGGTCACACGAACCTTCACATAACCTTCAAACAACCTCCAGAAAACCAGAAAAACAGAGAGTCAAAGAGCGGAGAGCCGAGTCAGCGCGGGTCACACGGCGCCTTCACATAACCTTCAAATAACCTTCCAACAACCTCCAGAAAACCTCTGACTCTGCACCGGTCTGTAGGAATGTGTGAAACTTTCACGCGTGACACATTCTTCTGATTCAAACCACTGAAATGAAGTAATAATACAAATATTATTTATTATTAATAATTATCTATGATTATTACAAAATCAATGAAAACGTGTTTGTGAAGGATCGCCTGAGTGGATCTGCGCATGTCTATCGAACATAAAGATCCGCTGCAGTACGAACGTTAAAAACATGTCTAAAAAAAACACCTGCAGGAGAAAAATGTTTTTATTCAACGGAAAATTTTTACATTCATTACAATAAAAAATGAAATGAAATATAAAATCGGTTTAATCTGTTCTGGTTGTTCTTAAATGTGGGATTTTTCATTCCGCTCACACACACACTACAAATGTCTTTATTTTTATTAAATCCTGTTAACGGTTTGTTTAAATAAAGTTTTGTTGAATAAGATACTGGAGAACGCGTTATCGATAACTGATCAATAATCCAATCAGACTTTAAACGACTCGACCTGTGAATATAAATGTTCATGTGTTTCATACAAGGGATAAAAATCCAGAAACTACAAACAAACATTTTCTGGTTTTCGATGCAGAACAGCTGATTTCAATATTATATTTTTATGTTGTAACCTTTTAAACTTCGACCTCTGCTCTCCTCCAAGTCCTCATACACGACTGCGTGTTTGTAAGTCAGTTACTGCATTATATATTCATTATAGATTATTAGTTAATTACAGATAATTAACTGCATCAGGCATGAACGTGGTTTCGCGCTGGGATGTGTCGAAGCTTCCATCCATGTAAATCACACACTGGACAGTTTTTTTTTAGACCATCTCACAAAATCACAATAAATAAAACAACAAACATTTATTTAGTTGCTCACTTTGATTTTTGCAGGCTTACAAATTCTATTAATTTTATAATATAATAAACAGTGTGTACGCTCTTATTAATGAACGAATTCCTTTTTATTGTGACACATATATGTGTGTGTAAATATTCTGCATGAATAAGTTGTTTTTCAGATATTTGTACAGTTTTAAAAAGCTTGTTTTTAAACGTGGATATTTGTGTTTGTCACTTTGTGCTCGCTCACACTCTCAGACCTACTGCTCTTTCACGTTTTTATGTTATTTCATTTTTTTCGTTTTATTTTCTCGAAAGAAAAAATCAAACTAAATTCAAACACTTTTTTTAATCTAATTTGAGCTCCAGATGAGACCGGTAATTCTAAAACAAACTCTGATCATTTCCATGCAAATAAAAAAAAATCTGACTATATTTTGATTTTCGTGTTTTTGTCCTGTTTTTGTCTTCTTGTCACGTTTGTGCTCAAACTGTGATCACTGATGTAGAAACGTCTCCGGCCCTGACTCCCTGCTTCTCCAGACTCCGTTCATTTTCTGTCAAATTTAACCTTCCTTCTTATTTCCTCTCAATCTTTTTTTTATTTTATCGATTACATTTAAAATCAATAAGGATGACTGGGATCACGTGGTACCTGGGGCAGCTTGGGGTCATTGATGTCCCACGTTAACTTCATCCCGACGGAGCACACGCAGTCTGCCTCCTCGCGCTCCTCGGCACGAGACATCCTCCTGCCGCTCGCGGGCCCGACCCTGTCCTCTTCGGCTCTCCGGCGGTTCTTTCGAAATAAAAGAATTAAAATCTGAGTCAAATAAAAAGTGTTTAAACCTCTTTTCAAACCGGAAGTCCGCAGGTGAAATAAAACATTCAAAATGATCAGCGCGACTCCGGACAGCGCGTGCAGCTCTGCAGAGGACTCAGGTAGAAGTGAGAGTACAGGTGAGACAGTCACGAGCCTGCGGAGGGAGGCGGAGGGAGGCGGAGGGAGGGAGTGTATACAGGTGAGAGAGGAAGGAAAAACTAAAAATACAAACGAGACAAAAACGAGTGTGCAGCCTCTTGACGATCACCAATAATCAATCAATACTCTGAACCCATCCACATTAATAACAACAGCTGTTTATTATTCTTATTAATTCTTTATCTCTAAATAAATAGACTGATTTTTAAAAATCTGTTCGTGTGTGTGTGTGTGTGTGTGTGTGTGTGTGTGTTGTGTAAACACGTCGGTGTTTATCCCAAAACAAACAAAATCATTAGTCATCTATTAGAGGACACACTTGACGACCTGCTCACCTGTGCGTCCGCCTCCGTGTGTATGTCTGTGTCTGTGTGTAAGAGAGAGAGAGAGAGAGACTTTTGGTGTTTCTCATTAAAACACAGTTTTTTATTGATTAGAATTTTTCTGAATTTTATTTATAAACGTTTTTGTGAGAATCTCAAAGTACAGGGGGAAAAAAACAGCTGATATTCCTCCGCTTGTCGGAACTACTTTCTCTGTGATGAGTTAATGACCTCCAGCTGTGCGCGCTCCCGACACTTCGGAAGCTGAGGGAGGAAGAGGAGACGCGATGGTAAACTCACAGTTTGATATGATTACTGATCAATAAGTCACGGATCGATTTGAAGTATATTTATAAACTTTGGTTAGTTGTTTCCCTGCTGGATTTATGAAACTCTGAAAACTCAGGGTGATGATGTCACACACTAGGCATGAATAACGCTTCTCTATCGATACAAAATCGTTTTAAACTGTAAAAACATGTTTAACAGCAGCTCTGCGGGTGTTTCTGTTATTTTGTCCATCCCTGTGTCACATAGTCCAGCCTGTACTGCCCTCTGCTGTCCGTCACCGGAAGTGATCCTTTTTCATTTAAACTGGGAGCAAGCAAACATCTGATTCTTAAATCAGAGTAAATGTAAATGTAGTCTGGTGCAGGGAGCACACTTTGTGTCTGATGGTTTTATACACCTGCGTCTCACTGTCGCTCAGTTCGAGGTTCAGGTGGAGGACTGTCTGCTCCGTGGAGACGCGTCTCACCTGGCTTCTCTGCTCTACTACGAAGGACTGACCAGCAGCACCCTCACCCGGCTGGACCAGCTGGTTACCAAGGTAACGGGGCAGCTGTTTGTTCTCTATGCTTGACTATTAGACAGGAGTTCTCCATGTTCACCACAAATATTCACTAAAGCTTTAAAAGTTTATCCATTTAACAAAAAACTTCACCACCAGGGGGCAGTGTCTGCCCACACAGTGTTGGTGCGCTTACCCGTGCCATTAGAAACCACCTGATGCAGTATCTGTCCTGAGGTCAGGGTGGTGCAACAGTTGGTGCTGTTACAGGCGGAAGATTAAAACTTCCTGTTTGGCAATGTGGCGGTCAGCTTGGCCCATTCAGGTGCACCTGCCTCTCACTTGGTGACAGACGGTAAATGGTAAATGGACTGGTTCTTATATAGCGCTTTTCTACTCTTCTGAGCACTCAAAGCGCTTTACACAACTTGTGCATTCACCCATTCACACCCACTCATACAAGCACTTCTAAATACAAGTGCAAACTAATCTACATTCACACACATTCATACTCCGATGGATGCATCGGAGAGCAATTTGGGGTTAGTATCTTGCCCAAGAATATTTGGCATGCAGACTAGGGGAAGCCAGGAATCGAACCACCAACCTTCCGATCAGTAGATGACCTGCTCTACCGCCTGAGCTACAGCCACCACTAGACTAGATCAAAGTGAACATGAAGCTGCTGCAAAGGTCAGGAATCAGCTTATCTTCCTGTTGTAGTTTATAAAAAACGATGAAGAAGTTTAAACGATGATCAGAAACGGCCTCTTCCTCACCTGACTCCCAGCAGTCTCTGTGGAGAAATGATTTCATTTCATTTACCTCTAACAAGTCACGTGACCTCATGATGTTTTCTGTGATTGGCCGGAAACAATTGGGCAGAACGAGGTCAGACTGTGCATGCTCTTCAGTCTGCGTGCTGAAATGAAATGGGTTTGTGTTGATGCCTCTGAGAACGTCTGGATTTGGCACTAAAAATCTGCATCTGTATGATAAGTTCATATTTCCATGGCCATACCAGCTGACGTGAAAAGTCCACTGATTACATTTATTTTTATCCATGTTAAAGCGAGCGAAACGTTTCTAAGCAGCCATAAAGACCCCACGAGTTCCTCTGGAAGATAACATGTTTAACTTCATGATAAAAGTCTCATGTCAAACAAAGCACGTGGAGGTGTTTGAGTCACACTGTTGTACGTGAAACGTCTGGCCTACCTGACGTTAAAAGGCCTCCGCGTGCCTCTGTGGTACTTTTTGGTTGGTTTGTGGTACATTCGTGTTCTTTATGCTGCTGCTGCTGTAACATCTGTTTCCACTGCAGGATCAATAAATCATCAGACTGATGTGAGCATGACTGAGTCTTACCACACACCTGTTTGCTGGCTTGTTTGTTAGGAGCTGCGTGATTCTGGTTTCACCAGAGCTGTGCTTGTATTGAAGTCTTTGGGGATTCTGGCAGACAACAAAGACGACCTGCAGACGCTCATCGGTCATGGACTGACTGCTAAAGTAATCTGTCTGAATTTGTCAGAGTAAATCTGGTCAGATGTCACGCGTCACATTAGCTACATGTTGTTGTTGTTTGCTCTTGTTTAGGCATTGATGTGGTTTGAAGCCGTCTGTGAACGGCTGACTTCTGACTTCCAGAGAATCTCCACCCCCCTGCTGAATCTCACTGAGGAGTTCTTTGACTTCTTCCTGGTGAGAACATTTCTCTACCCAGAGGGCTATAACTGTGAAGCCACATCCATATGTTAGCTAGCTGTGTCGATAAGGTCAATATTGTTTTACCTGCTGAATCGCCATGGTAACAGATGCTAAACTTATCACCTGGGGCTTATTCTACAAAGTGAGTTTAACATACCCAGGGTATGTTTATCTGGATCCACTTACCCTGACATTAGCAGTCACCATAAACTGTGAAGCTGGTTATCAACTCGCTGAGTTGATAACCAGCCCTGCGTGCTGACATTAAAGGCGTGGTGTTGGCAGCATCTTATCAACCTGAAAGGCACATTTCACAGCTTATATGACTTGATGGAGCTCATTTTCTTGCACAGAAAATTATCTCTATCTAATGATGATTAAAAATCTATAAATAACATAAATAAAATGCAACAGTGTTGTAAAAAGGAGCAGAATTTTGCAGAAAGGTCTCGATGCATGTGCAATCATCCAGGTAAGGAAATCCCAAAAGGCTGATTCTGTTCATCTGGATGTAGCAGGGGTTTTTTTTTAGTGGGAGTTTCCTGATCATTAATATGCAGTTATGATGACCATTGATCAACAACCACTGATCAGTGACCATGAGTACTATTCACAGAGAGTTGGGAATGGCTGCAATCACAACATTGTAAGATGGTGGAAGAAGAAACTGACCTCACTGCCCATTGTTCATGCAGTGCTGCTAGTTTCAGTTATTACTTTGTCTAAGGTTGGGGAAACCTGCAGTCAGCTGAGACTGAAGAAGTCACCTGATGGGGTTGCAGAAATGGGTTCATCTGGTGATTTGGTGGTAAAATGCAGTGATGGATTTCATGTCTGAGTGCGCTTAGTACTGCTGATTATTTCAAAGGCCTTGGTTATACATTAGAGCTTTAAAACCTTCAAATGGATCCGTGTGAATTTAAAGCACTGTTTGATACTGCTGAATGAAGCCCAGCTGTAAAGTTCCAGCAGCTCAGACTGACTGTGCATGTGTTCATGTGCTGAGTCTCTTTCACGCTGCTGGAAATGCAGAACGCATGCCAAGAACTCCTGTTCAACCAATCACATTCATTCATCAGGCTGTGGAACAGGAAGCTTTCATATTTCCATGGATCCAGTTTAAAGTGTCACAGCTTTAATGTGCAACCGTCACATTAGAAATAAAACGCACCACTGAGCGTGCTCAGACACACTATTTTTCCACTCTGTGCCACTAATCACTTGACATCACACTTCATTTAAAGTTTTGTACTATTCAGCATGTGAGATCAAATCTGAAGTCCTGTTGAACACATCCAGACTTCTGAAGCTCTGAGGAGGAGAGTCATAGTTTCAGAAATGCTGTAGAAGGGCACGATACCTGCACTGTGATCAAGGTGATGTCCAGGACTGGTCACCGTCTCCAATACACTTCCACTTCCTGTTCTTCTGACAACGAGCAGATGCCCTGCTCAGAACCTGGAAACGATTCCCGAATCTGAGTGATCAGGATGTGTCTGTCCTTCATTCATCCATGTCACCTCCCGGTCCACGTCAGATCATTTCAGCCATTGGTTCACTTGGTTTGGATTCAAAGTCATGTACTGGGGTCACTGTAAAGATTCTGCTCTGGTCTTGGACAACTCTGGCAGCACCAGATGTGGTTGCTTTCAAACTCTCTCGGCTACAGCTTTTATTTTAGCATTAGAGGTGATAGACACAGTGATGACCACTGTGACAGAAGATCTCCTTCACTTTGTTGTGATGAGAGATGTTCTCCAGGAGCTTGGCCAAAGCTTCATCCAGCTTGTGTTTCTGAACAGTCTGGGATTAATGGTGAGCCTGGAGCTAAAATTCACAATAAGAGGCCAACACTGTAGACAGTACCTACAAGCTTTAAGCTTCCTCTCAGTGCATGCACTATCAGCAGCTCCTCGGCTAACTCTAACAAAGACCTAACAAAGAGTACATAATGTAAACAGGATTGGTCCTACTGCAGAACCCTGAACCCCGAACATTTATTTTGTACAACTTGCCACTCACTACAGGCTGTGGCTGTAGATGTGAAGCCCACAGGAAGGTGTGATTAATGCAGTGAATTTGTTCTGTTTTATAACTGGGTCAATGCTGAACACTATGCTGACGAAGTGAAACGGTCATTAAAATCTTTTCCACATTAATTCAGTCTAACAAATGTAAGAGTTACTGTCTGCTGTGAGATGATCCAAGTTCATTAAATACACTCTCTATTATCTCGTTTCAGCTGCTTGGCCAAGCTTCTCTTCCAGGTTGGTTTCTGTCTTTGCTTTGATCGTCACGTGTTAAGCTTCATTCATACTTCTGCATTCATACTTAACTGGAAACTCCTTTGATCCCTACACCACAACCTTCCATGCCATTCAGTGACATGTAGGTACATTTCTTGGAAGGTTACGGTGTAGGGTTCAAATGAGTTTCCGGTGGCAGTGTAAGTTATGATGTAGAAGCATCATTGAAGCATAAGTCTCAAAACCCACCTGTCTGTCCTGTCCTCTACTACCTGTTTGTCTCTCAGTCAGTGAGCTGTCAGTAGTTGTTCTGCAGTTGGTTCATCTGACTCTGGAAACAGAAGTTCACTTCCCATTGAGACTGGAGGTAATGCACTGTGACACTGTGTGCTTTTTAATGTCTGTGCTGGGCTGTGATGTGTTTTTGTACACAACTTTGCTCTGACTCTAAATAACAGCTGGGTCAGACAAGTATTTGGACAATACAGAGGCAATCTAAGGAGCGTGGAAAGGGAAGCGGATGAACCGAAGGAGCAGTTAAGTTTCTTCAAGAAACTCAAAGAATTCCAGTGGCGTTTCTTTCCACGCTCCTTAGATTACCGTGACCTGGATGACTGACCTCAGTGTAGTTTGTCTTGTTTCAGGCCATCAGGACTTTCAACAGCGTGCTGGAGTCTCTGAGCCGAGAACAGAGGCGACTGATCCAGAATGACCAGAATCAAAACCAAATACTGTCTGTAGTACACACTGAGGTTTTTACATTTAAATGTTTCTAACCAGCACATGTATGCATATGTAAACTCAGTACTATCTGCTTGATTGCCTGTCTGACAGACCCCAGGTGGCTGCAGCAGTTCTGACAGTTGGAGGTGAGAGTTACCTAAACAGTAAATGACACAGAACATTCAACATGAGCGATTCTTGTTTTTCTTTATTGGGATTATTTTCTCTGGGACTATAGCTTTCATAATGCTTTACAGATATTTATAATCGCTGTGGTTAAACGATGTCCTGAGGAAGTCTCATGAATGTGAACAGAAGAGTTTAGAGCTGAGTCTTCACTTGGAACACCTGAGCACACCTGTCCCCTCAGAGTGCTGTTAGCAGTGAATATATACAAGCATCATGTTTGTCACCTCTATGATAGACAGGAAGCCCGTAAACAGGAAAGGGCCTAGAATCAAAGTGTTATTACAGACATCCATGTTTGTAGTTCTCTCTATGTTTCAGACTACGAGCTGCAGGTCAGCCTATCAGAGGCTCTGTGTCGCATGACTCCACGCAGAGACCGCACGCAGAAAGCCAGTCAGTGGTTCTCCATCCCTGACATCAGCATGGCTTTCTGTGACATCAGAGACGCTGATTTTGAGTCGGTGAGTTCTCACCTGTCTCACTCTGTGTGTCAGTTCCAAGCTTTCTGCTGAAATTCCACAGTGTGAGGAACACAGCACGCACAGTTTTCTCCAAGTCTACCTGGGGTCAGCCACAAGATTGGAGTGGATTCATACCCTAAATACAAGTACATCCTCAAAGCATTATTAGTATTTCATTAATGTGATCTAAAAAAAAATTAAACTATAATTTTTATTGACAATTAATTTGTATATTTAAAAAAAAAAGAACAAAAAAAAATCTTCTCTAATATAACTTGCAGCTTTTAGCCTAAATATGCAGCATTAATGTAACGGCTTATTGGCCATCGCTTCATTCTGGCATCACTGTTTTTAGTATTTCACGTAAACATTATTTGTGTGAGAGTCATTTCATAAAGTGCCTTGAGGCAACTGTTGTTATTTGGTGCTATATAAATAAAACTGAATTGACTAAAGTAAACCAAGGTAATTTTGGCCCCAATAGAAAATAATTTTAATAGAAAATAATTTTAATAAAAACCCAACCAGCCAGCCAATTACTCTAATCTAACCAGCGCGCTCTGGGTCTGCCCTGGACCTCCATCACATACCTGGAACACCTCACCTAGGAGATGTCACTTTTGATGTGGAGCAGCATCGGTTCTACCCAGAGTCCCTCCTAAAGTCCTTGCCCCGTCTCTAAGGAAGAGCCAGAGGGAGCTCTTTTCTGTTTCTTTCAGTCCATGCCACGGCTTGTGACCACAGGTGAGGGTGGGATAAACCGACAGGATCTGTCCCGTTTCATTCTCATCACAGCCACTCAGATTTGGCTGCGAACACCCGTAGTGCAAGCTGGACGTCGTGGATCGATGACGCCAACAGAACCACATATCTGGGAAATTGGCTTAACTGGCTTTATACAGTTTTGTTTTTTGGGTTTTTTTTTTAATGAAGTAAGTCACACATCTGTCTCATTGTGCAGGACTGCAGACGATTCTTGAATTTTGTCAACTGTTACCATGGAAACCAGAGGAGGTGATAAACCATATTTAAAAATGATTGACATAAAGCAAATCGGAGAACTCTGATTACAGTAGTTACCTGTGTTCTGTCTGGCAGGGTCTACACTCTTCCCTGCCTCCGCGCCTTTCTCAGTTCCACTCAGGTACTTTTTTTTTTCACCCGTTGACTTTAATCTTGGGTTAAAAAATAAATAAATAAAAATACGTAGTTTTTGGGGGGATTTTTTTTGCCATTTGTATTCAGACTCGGTGTGTTTTCTTGTGCAGCTGTTTCGTCCAAAAGATGAGAAACTAGACGCGTTCTGGATCGACTTTAACACGGGCTCGGGATGTGTCAGCTTCTTCGTTGACGAGCCTCAGGTAGTACTCTATACTATCAAGTCTTACTGTAGAACTGAGCAGATTTAAGGCTGTGTTTTTGGGGGGGTTGCTTGATAAGCTGTATTAAATGTGTCAAATAATGCAGCAAGGTTTTGTTTAAAAGCACCAAAGGGAACATCGAGCTGCCCTGAAGTTTTGGTTGGACACTGAGTTTGGCTGCATGTTCACATTTTTCTCCTGCTGCGTTCTGGTTATCTTTTGGTTCAGGGTTTCCTGTGGGGATCCATTCATGTGCTGAAGGAGGAGGTTGATCATTACAGTCTGCAGGTCAAACAGAACGGTCAGAACTTTAACCCTAAAATCCAGCATGTTGAAGCATTCAGTTATGTTAGATCATCTATAAGTAGGACCAGAGCATGAATTCGACAATTCTGTTTTTCCCATGATGCCCTGGGGCAGAGACGGTCCTCAGTTTCTGGCTGAACAATCCCATCATGCACCACAATGTCAGAGGCCAGACAGTGGAGCTGACCTTCAACTGCAAACACCACAAAGAGCTGGAAGAGGCAGCTGAGAGAGTGTTCATGGTAACGGTTTGTCTCTGCACCTGTCCACCTGTCAGTTTGTCTCCGCACCTGTATATCTGGGTTTTGGATGACATAATTGCATCCCTGCACCTTGAGGAAGGCAAATGCCTTCTGTCATTTGCACACCAGGCTTCACATGAGCGTGTCTGTCCATCTTCGAGTCCTTTTTGCTGGAAAGCAAGTAGGGGTAACTACTGGCCTATTAGTGGTCTTGGATGGGCAAAGACGGTGATGACTGTTCTGTTATTGGACTTCTAATCTGTTTTTCCTTTAAAAAAACAAACAAACACCATGTTTGAACAAAAAGGTGTTTTCATGGCCACAGGTCAAGGATATATATTTGTAATTGTATCAGATCTGTAGCAGCGTGTCTTGGATAGATGGGTGAAGAGCTATGGACTGATCATGCCTCTGGTGTTGGACAGAGACATGTAAGAACAGGTCTGATTTATCTGAATGTATTTTAAAGGTGCGCTGGGAGCATCTGAAAGAGGTAGTTTAAGTCTGTCAGTGCTTCTCTGATAACCAGTCTCTCTTCAGACTTCATTTTGTACCTGAGCCATGGTTTTATTTTATTGTGTTTGGTTTCTGGGTGTTATCAGAAGCTGCATTGATGGTTATAAAGTCTAACAGCTGCTGGGAGGAAGGACCTGCCATAACGCTCCTTTGTGCACCGTGGATGCAGCAATCTGTCACTGAAAGAGCTCTTCAGTTCTGCAACAGCTTCATGCACGGGTTGGGAGACATTGTCCAAGAGTAGTTCTGGATGGTGTCACCCACCTGCACTGGGGGGCATCCTAGGACAGAGCTGGCTTCGTATGGAGCTTATCCAACTGCTTCCTCTCAGCTGTAGATATGCTGCTGTTCCAACAGACAACACCAGAGATGATGGCTGAGGCCACCACAGAGTGAAAGATCTTCAGGAGTATACCCTGCACTTCAAAAGATTTCAGTGTCCTCAGCAGGTAGAGTCTGCTCTGACCCATACTGTAAAGAACATCAGTGTTGTGACTCCAGTCCAGTTTATTGTTCAGGTGAACACCCAGTTACAGGTCTGTTCCCTGGATGTTCACAGGTGTCAGTGTGGTGGGGCTGTTGTCTTCCTCACATGTTCAGGAGACGGAGCAGTTTAGATGGCTTGGGTGATCTGGTGCTGGGGCTTGTCTCGGATTCAGGCTAGTTTGTTACTAAGGGTAGAGGATTCTGCTACTGCTTCCCACTGGGCACTGGCTCTCAGAAGGGTTTCATTATTGCAGCCTCAAAATGATTTTTAAAGTACATTCTATCTCTCTCACACTCTCTCACTCTCTCACACACACACACACACACACACACACACACACACACAGAGCAAAGTTGTATATCTGTTTGTGTACCCCCTCTGTTTTGTCTTTTGGTGCTGTGTATCATTTGAGTGAGCTTTGTTAGAGAAGCAGCAGTTGGAGACCCGGCGTGTCTGTTTACTTCACCCTTGACCCCGACCCCCATTCCTTTCTTTTTTTTTTTTATTTCTCTGTTTCTTCTTATCTTTTACCAATCTGACCTTTATCCTCTTTCTGCTCCAGCATAACATCCGCTAGAAAACATGAATAATCAAGCAAAGCTAAAAAAAACAAAAAAACAAAACCCAAAGAACTGGAGAAGTCAAAGAAAATGATCCCCTTCTCCAGGTGGGTCAGAGCTCAGCGCAGGACCGGTAGATGATGGCATCATCTACCCCAATGCTAGGCTGGTAGGCCAGCTGCAGCAGATCCAATGAAGACGTCAACAGAGGGCGAAGATGTTTGAGTTCCAACCTCTAAGGGGTCTTCATCAGCTGCTGAGGTCCTTTGGGTGTGTGGTCTTCAGTACTAGTACCACTCCACAGCTGTGGAACTTTCCCCTGATTCAGGCTCATGCTGAACATGTATCCCAGGATGCCACACAGTTGGTCTGCACAGCTCCTCAGGAGCCTGGAGCTGATGCCATCCGGACCTGCAGCCTTTCTCACCTTGATCTTCCACAGCTCGTTCCTAGCCTGAAGTGTTGACAGGGACAGGATAGTGGTGGGGGAGGGGGGCTGTGGGATGGAGTCTTGTGAAGCAGAAGGGTGGGCGAGGGCTGAGAGGTGGGAAGTCATGGCAATCTGCTGGGCAGGCATGTGCAGTATATTACTGAAGAGTGTGTATTACACCGTGATGGCTTCTGGTATCTTTTATGCAGCTGTCTGCACGGGAGGCGAGGGACAGCTGGAGAGTAACAGAAAACAGATCAATGGACTGGTGAAGAGGGCCAGCTCTATCCTGGACAGTCCTCCAGACCCCACAGAGGAGCTGGGTTAGGACCTTGTTCATTATGGACAATACCTGTCACCCCCCTGACTGTGGAGGCCCTGACCAGGTCCTTCAGCAGTGGACTGTTAGAGCCACGGTGTAGGAGCACGATCGTAGGCCGTTCATCCCCAGAGCAGACTGTGCAGTACACAGCTGTGATAGCTGCTGTGTACTGCTGCAGTACATGTATACGTTATCACTCCCACTGCACTTTATATACATATGTAAAATTCAGTTTATTTACTGTATATAGCAAACATTTGTAAGTATTATAGTGTTTTTAACTTTATTGCACACCATATTTTCTATTCTTATGTTTTTCCAGTAATCACTAATTCACTTTGTCTTCCTGTCCCTTGTGGTGATGTAACAAGTAAATTTCCTGTGTGGGATTAATATTAGTCTGTGTCTATGTCATGCTGATGATGTCATACTCTAACAGAAAGTGCAGAACACCCCACATGTCAAAGATCCAGACGGTACAGTCCAGGCCTCAACTACAAACAAACACGGCAGTCGATCGTACGGCCGTAAGAAGGCGTCAAGTACGAGTCAGCTTAAGAGTGAGTCACATCTTCACTGAACATTTACATAATCGTTATCACCACACCATCATCAGAGGCAGATGGCTTTCATCACGTCATCGTCACACATTCCAGGAACTAACCTTTCTCCTTCCATAGTTTTACCTCTGTCGTCTCCGAGCAGTGAAGAAGACTCCTCTGTATCCAAGGTAACAACAATCGCCAACAAACAAACAGTTTGTTTCTGAAGTCTAACCTTCAGGTTTCTACGCTTAGCCTGCAGCCAGAAGTACAGCGGAGGTCCTGTTTGATCAGATCAGACAGGCGACCTCTGGATGTCACAGTAAGTTAACCTCTTCGTTAAAGCTCTGGTTTCTGTAGATGTTTAAAGTTACTGTAAAGATCTAAACGAATGAACATCAGACATTTTGGCTACCTAATGATGTTTTTTCTTTCGTTAACATCTCAGTGGTGCATCACTGTAAATGCTGCTGAAAGGAACTGTGGATAATTCTGTGCTTTGTTAAAGGCCGGTCCCATCTATTGGAAAAGATATGAACCTCTCTGAACAGAGAGAACTATAGTGATCTCCTGTGATCATCATCTACAGGTCTATTTTTGTTTTCTATTTCAGGCTTTCATACCGTCAGCGACATCACTGTTGAAACTCACCTGCCAGATGCAATAGAACCGGTGTCAGGTGATCCTAAAGGGGTGGAGCTACAGGTCTCCCAGGACTTTGAAGAAAGCAGCTCCCCTTTGGAGCAGGTTCATGTCCTTTGCTAATTCTTTTCAGATCCATCGTTGCTTCCTGTTTTGTTTTGTTTTGTTTTGTTTTTTTGTTTTTGTTTTTTTTAATCAGTTCCCTTTTTTATCCTGCAGGAAGTGGTCAGGAAAAGAAAAGCTCCAGACTCAGGTGCGCTCTGTTCTCAGCCTCCACATTTGTCACTTCCAAACTGACTTTCATGACATCTGAAACACGTTTTTAATCATGGTTTGTTTTTGCAGACCTGTGAGAAATGTCAAAGTTTGGTTTGTGACAGAAAAACAGCAAAAAGAATGACAAACCCACATGACTCATTTTAGCTGATAATTTCTTTTTTTTTTTTTTACTCACAACCTGCAGAATCTTTTATATAAAGGGATTTATACATTTATTTAGGTTACCTGTCAGATCAAACTGAGGGTGTGTTCGTCCACAAGAGAAGGGCAGAGCCTGAACAAGAGGGAGAAGGATCTAAACCACTATTGACAGGTAAATTCCTATACTTCTCACACAGTTTGCCTGAAGTTAGTGATTGATCTTGCTGCGGCTCACCTGGTTATAGACCGCTCAGCTGAAGAGCCGGGGCTGTCTGCAGAGGAGGCAGGACCACCTGTGGACAGTGAGGCGCCTGAGCCGAGAGCAGTGACAGAGTCAGACCTGATGTATGGTATAACAGCTGCTGTCAAATCCTTCAGAGCACAGCTGGAGGAACACTTCACTGTCAGTAACCACAGGTTATTGATTATTGGGTGTATTATTGGCTGTGATTAGATAATCAGTAACTCTAATTTCAGGGCCATTGGCAGAAAGTTGAAAGTGAAATTCTTCTTTCGCTAAAGGAGCAACAACAACATGTGTCCACCCTGCTCATGGCTGTACATCAACACAGGTACTGCATACATCGTCCCTTTCCTCTGAATCCACTTCTCCCTACCCAGGACCTCTTTTGACTTCTCTTATCTTTACATTATCACTCACAAGATGTTAGTTTTCTACTTGATTAGACAACTCAGGGGTTCATCTGTCTAGCTATGAGCATGTTCAGAAACATGCGCAGTTGTACTGCTTGCAGAGCAACTGATTTTACAAAGAAAACAAACTATAATATTATAAAAATCTGAACAGGCTTGGGCAGAGAGAGCTGTCACTTGGTGTTTGCTCTCTCTGTGGTAGAATATCACTTCCTGTTCCTGTTACAACACGCAGGGGTGTTTTTCTGTAGCCAATTTAATTGAATAGAAAGTCCTGAGGATCACTGGAGAGACCCTGAACTTCCTCAGTTGTCGGAGGTGATACAGGCGCTGCCTAGCCTTTTTGGACAGGACCTGAATGTGGGCAGACCATGTCAGGTCTGAGGAGATGTAGACACTGAGAAACTTGAAAGGACCGCACCCTCTCCACTGGAGCTCCACTGATGATGATGGGCTTGTAGTCTCTGTGCTTACTCCTTCTGAAGTCCACATAGTTACAGTTTCCTGTCCACGTGGCTGAGGGTGATGTGCAGGACTCAGGCGATGGCGTCCGCAGTGGATCTGTCGGGTCGGTAGGCGAACAGGAGTGGATCTGTGGTGTTTAGGATGGAGGAGGAGATGATGTTCTTCAGCAGCCTCTCAAACACCTTCATAACCACCGAGGTCAGTGCAACTGGCCGGTAGTCATTCAGGCATGAGGGCTTGTTATTCTTGGGCACAGGAATGATGGTGGATCTCTTGAAGGACCTGGCAACCACAGACATAGCCAGGGACTCATTGAAGTTTGAAGTGAGCACACCTGCTACCTGGTCAGCACAGCAATGCAGCAGACACCCAGTGGATGCCATCTGGTCCCGCCACTTTCCTGGTGTTCACTCTCCTCAGCACCACTCGGATGTCGTGCTCCACGATGCTGGTCACCCGTTCCTCGCTGATGATGTCACCGTCCTCCGTTGTCAGGCTGTAGTTCGCACTGGTCACCTGGCTAACCTCGAAATGGGCGTAGAACTCGTTAAGCTTGTTGGTGAATGCAGAGTTGACGTTGATCTTCGCAGTGTCCCTGGCTTTATAATCCGTGATGGTGCTTAGTCCGTGCCACCGTATGACTTATCTGTTTCAGATAACTCATGAGCTGGAGAGGAAATGGCGTTTCACAAATTTAGGAGATCATCATTTAGCCTGGAAAAATAGTTTGCTGCTTTATAAGAAAGCCCTCCGTAAAGCCAGAACATCTTACTATTCATCACTGATTGAAGAAAATAAGAACAACCCTAGGTTTCTCTTCAGCACTGTAGCCAGGCTGACAAAAAGTCAGAGTACTGTTGAGCCAACCATCCCTTTAACGTTAACTAGTAATGACTTCATGAACTTCTTCACAAATAAAATTTTAACCATATGACTCATAATCATCTCAGATGTAATATTATCTACAGCTACTTTCAGTACCATTGATATTCATTTAGACTCTTTTTCTCCAATTGATCTTTCTGAGTTAACTTCAATAATTACTTCCTCCAAACCATCAACGTGTCTTTTAGACCCCATTCCTACAAAACTGCTCAAAGAAGT
>VUQG01032935.1:0-15484 GCA_015106755.1 Etia nguti | reverse complement strand
AAAATATATATATATATATATATATATACACACACACACACACACACACACACAGATATACATATTTAGTATACACATACAGCAATACACATACACTCTTATATTGTACATATATCTATTCATATAATTCTCAGATTCCCATTCTTATATTTTGCTTTGTTCCTGTTTCTTGTATTTTGCACACCTCTGTTGCTTGTGAAACTTGCACACAAGAATTTCACTCGCATGTGCTGTACCAGTGTACCTGCACATGTGATGTGACAATAAAAGTGATTTGATTTGATTTGAGTGAACATGCACTCCAGTCGGGGTCTATAGCACCAAAAAGACATGAGTACAGACAGAAACAGCAGTCTTCTCTTGACTCCACTGGTTCTGAGTGAAATACCCTTCAAAGACGTTATTACTGTTCTAACTTAAATAGATGCTATTTTTGATTTGTTTAACATTAATATTTATTCCCCCTTCTCTTTACACTTTCAGTAATATCAATCATTCTAAAATAAAGTACATTTGGCTGCACTATCAGTTTCCACAGAAGTTGGCTTTATTTCCTTGGTGTTGGGGTAATGTGGTGAAGTGAAACGAGGTGCAAGTACCCAGTCAGAACCAGCTCCAGGGATTTTCACCAAAACAAACAAACAAACAAAGTCCCACAAAGCTGGCTCCAGGGCAGCACTATGAAGCTGTTCTGCAAACCTTTCACCATCAGTTGCTGCGTAAAGGTCAACAAGAAATCCACCAGTGACATTTCACATTTTTCGGACTTTTTTTATAGCTATGAAACAACTCAACTAGAACTATATTTTTAATCAGTCCAGTTCACCGGTTACTTTTTAACCAGAGGATTTTACCATACATACAGATATCCATCATACATACAGATCATCCTGCACTTTGCAAAGTATTCACCTGTTTACAAATGTGCAGACTATTCCACACATTATTGTCATTGTGCAGTGGATACTATGGCTCTGTCTTTAATCCAGGACATAGGGATTAACGCAGTACTATATCTATCTGTGAACGGATGAACATATCATGGCCCATCTGTTCAGAGCTGTACATTGTTGTTATTTACTGTGTGTCTCTTTTCATGGCTGTTTTTACACAGCACAGTAACCTGTCGTCCACCAGGTGTGGAGCCAGTTTTACCTTAATGTCTTATGAGAACTAGTCCATGAATGATGCATAGCTTTACACAGCAGCAGTTGGAGTCATTTTCATGGGAAGAAATCATCAGAGGAGAGAATGTGAAATTCTATCCATCAGTTTCTTGCAGTAGTCTATCCCACAGCCACCAACTTCAGTGGTTTTTGGGCCCAGACAGTTTCTGGCAATAGCATCATGGAACCTCTTTTTACACTGCAAGTCTATATCCAAAAGTCCAGATATAAGGCAAGTGTTGGCATTGATGGAAGGCTTTTTCCTGCTTTCAATCACTGCACTGAGCTAGGCTAACCGTTTTGGAAACATAAGTTGCTCATGTGATATAAGTTTTATAGAGAAGTACCAAAAAAGTTTCACTTTCTGGGAGAAGAGTTTGGAACATACAAAATTAATGTCTTTTCACTACTTGCTTAATGCCACTGCTGCTATCAGAAGGTAACTTTACCAGAGAAGAAACTCTTGGCTCGTAGGTAGCTAACACTTAGCCGAAGGATGGACAGTTTATCCAGACTGGCAGTGACCTCTTCAGGAAATGGCAGCAGACCGGCCAGCCGCTCCAGCTCCCCGTTTAGCCTGTCTCTATGTCGTTTAGATGGATTGGACTTGGATCCCTCAGTTGGTGGTTGCTTCACCCTGATTACAAAGCAAACAAAAATCATTGGTATTGCTGTAGGTAAGGAAGCTGAAGTTTCAAGTTTTCTTGATTTTTTTCCACACTAGCATAGCAACAATGTGAGTGGGCACTGTGTAGTACAACTACAATGACCTCTCCTAACATCACAGCACAACATATGGATGGATGGAGATCTGTTTATCCTGCACATCAGAGATAGCAGCTTGACATGCCACATTGTTATTTTCACTCAAATTCATTCTCTGATTTGATATTTTCTAAGTCGCTTGAGTCTGGTATCAGATAAATTTAGTGTTGCTCAGTCAGGAAATTTGTTTCCGTGGAATCTTCACATGTCATGTTCTCAGGGTTAAACAAGCCCAGGAAGTCAGGAACTCTTTAAACCAGAAGAAATTGGAACTGAGTCCCTGTTTCAACATCCATGTAACAGGATGCTCATCTCAGTCAACTGACAATATGTGTCAGCAAGAGGAGAATTATAGGCTGTGTTTGGGAGCTTCACAGACACTGAGGCCATTTTCAAGAATTATGCTGCACCACTGATCCATTTCTAAACTTGAGTTCTGTCACATTCATGGGAGTCAAAGTCATTTCAGTTCTTAGGCCTGACCCGTAAAACCATAGTAACCCAGAAGTACTCAGTGTTCTCATCATTTCCTGAATTAAAACAATTCTGCAAAGAAGAGTGGGCCACAATTCCTCCACAGCAAAGTGAAAGAGTCATTGCCACTTATCACAAACACTTGGTTTAGGGAACAATTACATTTTCCACACAGGGCCAGGTAGGTTTGGTTAGCTACTTTCCCTTAATTAATGAAATCATCACCTGATAATTGCATTTTGTATTTACTGGAGTTTGCAATCAGATAAACATTCAGTATGGTTTGTCTAATATTAACATTTATTTGATAAACACGCAAAAAGCTGAGAAATCCGGAAGAGGGGAAATCCATTTTTATAGCAGTGTATTAGAGAAGAATAGAAGGTAGATATAATGATTTTAATATGACTTCCGCCACACCGTGTACATATTTCTTTCTTTTTAAATAATTATCCCGCAGCTGCAGTTTGGTGCTTTTCCAGAGTCACTCGGGCCAGATCACATCCGAGCAGAACAAAGGCCTGCTGAGGATGATCATCAAAGATCATCTCTTTGCCGTTTTTCTACATTTTAGTAGAGACTGAGAGGAAACCGTTAAAAGCTGGACTGTGACCGTGACGCCAGTAAGTGCTTGGAATTTATTTTAAAAGACTTTTTACTGAAAAAAGGTTTGAGAGTGTTTGAGTCGCGTTTATGCGATTTAAAAAAAAAGAAAAAGATTAGGGCCTCTTACCAAAGGCCTTTTTATAAAACGATTTGAAATTAAAAGATGCAGGATTTTACTAAAGCAACAACAACAACAACAACAAACGAAGATATCTTTAATATCCTTGAAAAAGGACACGAAAGGGGAAAACGGCCCAGCTGATTGTGTGAAGGGCGTTTGACAGAAAACAGCCGAACGCTCGTCCCGAAAGCCCCACGGCCTGGAAAACGTTGGGACAATAAAAATAATTCATCTACAATAATTCACACAAGTATGGCGTTATCATTAATAAACAGAAAAAAGAGAAAGAACTGTTAAAGAATGAGGCCACAGCTGCAGGCCTGCGATAATCCGCACTGAACATCCAACGACCTAATTCAGCATCGTCGGCAAACACCGATTTGTTTCGATGAATTTAGGATGACAAAGAAACAAATCTATTTCTTAATTACGAAACAAAATAAGGCCTAAATGCGCAGGTTTACTCGTGACGTGAATGTTACAATACACAGAGGGAAAAAGATGAAATGAGAGAAACTTACACTCTCTGAACGGGTTTTCTCCTCTTGCGTCCTGCATACATGACTGTTACTCTTATAGAAGCCTCTGGAGAATCCGTCTTTCTGCGCTACATGTACAAATACTCTGCTTTTATCCTCCGCATCAACTGGAAAAGCAGGACCGCTCCGCCAAATTAAAATATGCGATAAAGAATCCGACCCGCTAAAAATGAGAACATTCTCCAGTCAGCTGCACGCAAACATCAACTTGTTATGAGTGAGAAAGCAACGCAGAGTTTTGCTCCTGAGGAAAAGGAGTGCACACTCTGCTTCACTTTTTAACTGCAGCAGAAGAAGCTCAAAGACACGCACGACGCGCTCCCAGTATTCCCATTTACTCGGCTACATCAGCAGTGTCCTCCAATTAGGCTGGGCAGCAGTTACGAGGTGGACAGCGGGTGCGCGCATTCCACTAGCGGGTACGCCCGATGCAAATTTCTAACGGATGCGCGCTTCATAGGATTCGCGTTCAATGCAGTTCGGGGCGGCGGGGCGGGGAGGCGTGTGGGAAACGTGCGCGTGCACATGGGAGAGTCTCCTGGAAACACTGGCACAGCGAGTTCACGCAAGCGCGTTCCCGAGCGAGTCCTGGCGTCCAATCAGCGCACAAAGCAGACGCGGAGGGTTATGCGGAGGCAGAATGTGGGCCAGGGGTCACACTCATATATGTCAGGGAGTTTATTCGGAAATTGATAAGAACATTGGACGTTGATCACATCTGTGGTGGGACAGAGGGACAAACATGAGCACAGAGGCCTCCTCAGCGGGTGGAGAGTCACTTCGAAAAAGACACAATGTTACCATAAAGAGATGGAAAGACTACAGAGAGGTAAAAATGATTCAAATGAGAATTAAAAGGACCGCAAAAGACAACATGGAAAACAACCACAGAGTGATGGCAGACAATCAAAATAAGAGGGGGAATAACAAGAGAGAGATAAGATAAGATAAGATAAGATAAGTTAAGATAAGACAGGATAAAACTTTATTAGTCCCACACGTGGAACATTTTTTGTGTCACACCAGAAAGTGGACAGTGCAAAGTTACAGTAGCAAAAATTAAGAAAAACAATGGAATAGGATAAGATAATAAGAATAAGATACTGCGTTGTCAGAAAACATATTACATAAAGTGAGATTGAAAACAGTCAGGGGAATGAGGAGGTCTGGATGCTCCTTTTTATGAGAAAAACTGTTTTGTCCTCCTCAGTGCATTGTTAGAAATACTTAATAATTAATAGGTACATTAAAGAAATATTTTAATGGCATCACTGTTGCCTCACAGCAAGAAGGTCCTGGGTTCGAATCCACAAAGCTGCATGTCCTCCCTGTGTGTGTGGGTTCTCTCCAGGTACTCCAGCCTCCTCCCACAGAACAAAGACATGCAGTTAGTAGGTTTAGGTTAACTTGGAATTCTATGAGTTTGAACGGTTGTCTGTCTGTTATCTGTGTTGGACCTGCAACAGGCTGACGACCAGTCAAGGATTTACCTTTGGCCGCATAGCCGCTGGCATAGGCAGCATCTCTTTATATTTTTTGTCATTTTTGTAAGTGGCCTTTTTTAGTATACAAAGGACCTTAATACTGACATATGTAGCCTGTCATTAAAAAAACAAAACACAATTTATTACCAATATTTTAGTTAAATCTACAAACAAAGTTTAAAGTTGTATTTGCAGTTATAAACTTACAGTTTGGTTTTACATTATTTGTCACTGGCCACTGTGTGGCATCAAATATCTGAATTTAAATGCTTAATTATGTTTTATGTTCTTATGTTATCATCTCCGTATCAAGCAGTAATCCCTTCCAGTTTACTTGCATGATAGCCTAAATAGAATTAGCAGGGCTAACTGGCTAAACAACGAAAAACTTTCAAGACTTAAGAAGATGTAAGAAGGCATAAAAAGAGGTGTATCTCCAGTCTTTGACACAGTTCTATAATAAACTGAAGCAGCTGAAAAACTGAGAGGGTTCTTTTGGACGATTTCACATCACAGATTTGCTGTTTGTAATGTTCTGATCACAGCCCTCTACCTTTCTGCCATGAGCACGTACTGTCAGAGGCTGAACACAACTGGATACACTGGGTCACATGACCACACCGGCCACCCTAAAGGTGATAGGTTTTATTGAGAACCTTCAATAATGAAGTGCAAGTTCATTGCTTATTAAACCTTAGTAAATGCTGATTTTTCTGTGAATAATTACATAATTTATAAAAGAAATAATTAATATTCCTTAATAATCCTTAATAATGTAATTGTTTAAGTTAAGTACGTTGGGTAATTTGAAAATAATTATTTTGTGGCTCATTTCCACTATTCTATTTTCCATGATTTCATCATTTTGCTTGTTAACCTGTTGGAAAAATATGCTGGTGCAGCTCAGGATGTTATGCTATAACAATCTGTCAAAGCTGTCCACATTTACCACTAACATCCAATGAAATTCTCTCATTCTCAAGTGTTTTATTATAGAATATATATTTACATAGTTACATTGTGAAGAATTAAAATCTCTCTGACTTGATTTTGCAAATGTTTTTAAGACAGTGTTAATAATTATTAAATGAAAAATGCTCTGATCTGTTTCCAAGCAAAATGTAATTTAAAATAAATTAAAGTGAAATTTTGATGAAATTTGATTAAAAGTATTTCATTGAGCTAATCCACCGTCTTCAACCACAAAGATATGTCTAATATTTGTTTTATATAATGTTATAACAATGTTATACATTACCTTAAAGTTGTGGTCAGTTACTAATACCTAACCCTATGATGAACTGTTTTTTTCTCTTAGGGTCAATGCATGAAACGTGCGATGGCCCTCTTGTATCTCCTCGATTCATTATTATTCAGGCCAATGAACTGACTTTTTGAGGGTCAGGTCTGGTGGAAATGTATTTTATTGATTTCAAACATGGGCGCAGCAAAATGACACAGTAGAGCCCCTCACAAAAACTGAGCCCTCAGACTCAGAGTTTTCATGTTTATTTATGACATTTCCTACAGACATGTAACATGCCAAAACCAAAAAAGCTGAATGGTGCCGCGTCCCAAACCCAACAGGAAGTCCGCCATTTTGAACTGAAGATGACGATTTTATCATTTCAAAGCGTTGGACTTTTGCAAATCATAGGGATTATATCTAGACAGCCTAAACGACACACCCGGGCAGTCTAAACAACACACCCGGACAGCCTAAACGACACACCCGGGCAGTCTAAACGACACACCCGGGAAGCCTAAACGACACACCCGGACAGCCTAAACGACACACCCGGGCAGTCTAAACAACACACCCGGGAAGCCTGAACGACACACCCGGACAGCCTAAACGACACACCCGGGCAGTCTAAACGACACACCCGGACAGCCTAAACGACACACCCGGGCAGTCTAAACGACACACCTGGACAGCCTAAACGACACACCCGGGCAGTCTAAACGAAACACCCGGGCACCCGTAATGGTACAGGGAGTAGACCTATAGCACATTAGTGCTATCAGTGGGTCTTCGTGCCGGAGGATTTTCTTTGCAGTCTGTACTGGCCTCTCTGCGTGACCATTTCCCTGCGGGTGGTGGGGACTAGACGTTATGTGGGCGAAATCCATCTCTCTCGTGAAGGTCTGGAACTCAGAGCTGGAGAACTGAGGGCCATTGTCACTCACCACCTCGTCAGGGGTCCCAAACCTAGCAAAGGTTGACTTCAGTTTCTGAACAACCCGACCGCTGGTCATGGATGGTAGGTGCAGTATTTCCAAAAAATGTAAGTAGTAGTCCGACACAACGCGGTAATTATTCCGGTTGTATTCACAGAGATCCAGGGCTATCCTTTGCCATGGACGATCCGGCAAAGGTGTGGAGATGAGCGGCTCCCTTGTCTGTGTTGGCCTCTGTGCCAGACAGGCGTGGCACTGCAGCACTGCGTTCTTTAGCTCAGTGGAGAGCCCCGGCCACCAAACAGATGAATTAGCCCTATCCCTGCACTTGGTGAGGCCTTGGTGCCCGTCGTGTAGTTTGTTTAGAATGGCTGTTCTCTGTGACTTTGGAATGACAATCCTGCAGCCTCGTATGACCAGGCCATCGGCCTCTGATAGCTCATTCTTCACTTTCATGTACGCTTTGATGTTCGGTCGCACACTACCTCCATATACTGGCCAACCCCTGCGTATGTAGGTGATGACAGTCTGTAGTTCACCACCAGTTGCAGTGGCCACTTTAATGCTTTCCATTCGGCTTGGAGACACTGGAATGCCCTGTAACACAGTGGCTATGTAGCAGTCCACCTCACTGTGAGTGCTAGTGTCATCCTCTGCCCGAGTCTGTGGGCTCCGTGACAACGTATCGGCGATGACAAGCGTTTTGCCAGGGACATAGACGGCCTCCGGCTTGTACCTCATGAGCCACATCAGGAGGCGTTGACACCTCAATGGAACATTGTCAAGGTCCCGGCTGTTGACCAGGGGCACCAAAGGTCTATGGTCGGTCTCAAGCCTGAAGCGATCTAAGCCACATAGATACTTGTCAAACTTCTCGCAGGCCCACACACTAGCCAAACATTCCTTTTCGATTTGGGCGTAGCATGTTTCAGCCTCCTTAAGGCGTGTAGAGCAGTAGGTAAGCGGTTTCCACTCTGCACCATGGAGCTGAAGCAGCACAGCCTCAAGCCCATAGCTACTGGCATCGGCCGATACCACTGTGGGTCTGTTGACATCGTAAAAGGCAAGGACAAATGCTGATGTAAGCGCTCTCTTAATGTTCTCGAAAGCCGCCTGCTGCGGGTGGCCCCAGGTCCAGATGTTTTCGCTTTTAAGCAACTCGTACAATGGCTGGCATACTGTGGCAAAAGCAGGAATATATTTGCCCAGGTAATTAACCATGCCTAGGACCTATTTAAGCGCTTGCATGTTTTCTGGTGATGGCAGCTGAAGAATGGCTTTCACCTTCTCAGGGTCTGGCCTGACCCCAGAATAGTCGATCAGGTGCCCTAGAAAGCGAAGCTGGCTCTGTCTGAAGGAGCACTTCTCTTGGTTGAGCTTCAGTCCGACTAACTCGATGCACTGTAACACCTTCTCAAGTCGGGCGTCATGTTGTTCTATTGTGGCCCCATAGACTAGGATGTCATCCATAAAGACCTCCACGCCCTCTAGCCCCTCTAAGGTCTCCAACATCTTTCGCTGGAAGATCGCAGGTGCACTTGTTATCCCAAAGGGCAGCCTCTTAAAGCAATACCTGCCAAATGGCGTTATGAATGTTGTTAGTTTACAACTTTCGTTATGCAGAGGGATGTGCCAAAATCCACTGGCTGCATCTAGCGAGGAGAAGGCCGTTGCCCCACTCAACCTGGACATTGTTTCTTCAGGGGTAGGCTAGATGTAGCACTCTCTTTTGACAGACGTATTCAGTTTTGTCAGATCGACTCAGATCCTGGCGCTGGCTGTGTTCTTCTTCAAGACAGGCACCATGGGGGCACACCATTTGGTAGGTTGAGTCACCCGCTCAATGACACCATGGTTTTCCATTCTTTGTAGTTCCTCTTTCACTTTCTGCAGCATGGGGAAAGGCACACAGTGTGCAGTATGCACCGCGTATGGCACGGCATCGTCCCTTAAGTGAATTTTGACTGGTTCAGTTTTTAGAGTGCCGTGTTCACCATAAGGTGGTTGGTTTCTGATGGCGCTGTGCATTGTTTCGTCTATTTTTCCCACCAGATTCATCCTCACTGACAAGGAATGGCTGAGAAGGTTGTTGACTCTGTGTCCACGAACCACATAGACCTTGGATAGATAGTCTTTGCCTTTATAGATTATTGTGGCCTTAAAGTAGCCGAGGGATAACAGCTCTCCTCCAGGGCTATCTAGAGGGAGATTAGAAGGCTGTAGTGTTCTCCTATGAGCAAGTGTGTGGAACCTGTCTTCGTTTATGATAGTGACATCCGCTCCTGTGTCAATCTTAAATTCTATTGGGGCAGAGTCGAGCAGTAACTGCACAGGTCATGCTTCACTGTTTCCCTTCGCATCACACACTGAGCCTAGAAAGTATGAGGCCTGCTCACTTTTCTCTGTCTCAGTAACCTCATTCACTGATCTGGTGTTACGACAGACCCTGGCCCAGTGTCCCATTTTTCAGCAGCTATGACAAACAGATTGTGCTGCCAGGCACCTTTCGTCCCTGCCATGCTGTGTCTTCCCACATTTGCCACATTTCTTGTCAATCCCCACCCATTTTTTCTCCACAGGTACCCTGCCTCACTGTTGTTGTTGTGATTTCCAGTCCATACTTTTCCGTTTATGCCGCACCTCCTGTACTGAGCCTCCCGCATCTCCCTGCAAGCTGACCTGTGCTGTGACCTCCTCTGACTGTCTGACTATCTGTGTCGTCTGTGCCAACGTGAGGTCTTTCATCAGCTGTAGCCTGTGGGAGAGGTCCTTGTCTCATATCCTGACCACGATAAGGTCGCGGATGTTTTCCTTTTTAAATGCACCAAACTAACACGGCTCTGAGAGGTCATACAGGGCTCGGATAAAACTCTCCGAGGTCTCGCCTGGCCGCTGCACACACTGGTGAAAACATGCTCTCTCGTGTATAATATTCCTCTGCGGGAAAAAATACTCGTTGAACTTTCTCATTACGACGGCAAAGTTGTCACGATTTTCATCAGCGGCGAATGTGAGTGACTTATAAATGGTGCCACCAGTGGTGCCAAAGCTAAAGGAGTTGGCTATCGTGTTCTGGACTATGAATGAGAACAGCTAGAGAGAAAATAGAGGGATGATGGGTGAATACAGACAGGAGCTGGACAAAGAGGCTTTACTTTCCATCTATTTGAGTTATATATAGCAGAAAATAAATAAAAAAATCCAGAAAAAGTAAGGTGGTTTTGGGTATGGTGGAAGATTAAGGGCTAATACATCTGTGGATTCTAAATTGAGCCAAAGGGGGGGCACAAGCCAGTGTACTCCTAGTCCCAGTTACCTAAACCCAGGCAAATGGGGATATTGCATCAGGAAGGGCACCTGGCATAAAATTCTGATCAAGTCAAACATGTGGATCAAAGACAGAGAGAGAGAGAGCAAGAGCCAGCACGAGCTTTCCAAGAGGGTACCATTGGAAACTGCACCACTGGTGGCCGAAGACAAAAGAAGAAGAGAGGAGGAAGGCATGCTAGGAGCCAGTGAGAGAGAAGGAATGACAGGAGTTGTTATTTTATCTAAACAGTTTTACCTATACTGGACAAAATGATTTAGCGGTGTGTGGCAGAGCCCTAAGTCATGGTCCTGGGTCTCTTGACCCAATGTTTTGAGTTTTCCTACATTTCTGATAATTCTGTGTTATTTTTCAGTTCTCTTGTATACTATGGTTCCTATGTTATTCTGTACAGTATGGTTTATTAGATTTCCCATCATGTCTTTACCCCCTGTGTCTCCCTCTGTGTATCTGATTTCTTGTACCTTGTTTCCCTTCCTTGTGTTATATTCCATGTTTCCCCAGCCCGTCATGTCTGTGCTCTCCCTCGTGCTGCTCAGTGTTCTCTCTCCCTCTCCAGTCTGTGTCTCTGTGTACTTCCTGTTTTACTTTGATAGTCTCCCGTCAGTGTATGTCATGTTGTGTTTGCTCCTGCCCTGTCTTCTTATGATTATCAGTGTCAGCTGTGTTCCCCGTGTGCTCCCACGTCCCTTGTTATCCTTCTGTGTATTTATGTCCGCTTCTCCCTCAGTTCCGTGTCGCGTCCTCCCTCTTGGCTGTGTTTCCTTGTGTGCATCCCTGTGTGATTAGTTTAGTATTTTCCCAGTTTAGTTTTGTACCGTTTTGCCTTTTTTCCCCACAATAAAGCTGGGGAAAACTCTGTAACTCTATTTTAGACATAGTGGCACCTCTGAAAAAAAGTACTGTCCTATGTTTGAAATCTCGTCCTTGGATAAATGAAAAAATTCGTAATTTTAGGAGATACTGTCGCAAGCTAGAATGTTTGTGGAAGACTTCCAAGCTCGAGGTTCACAGGTTACATCTTAAAGAATCCATTTTCGTACTAAATGACGTGGAAAAATGCCAGAACAGAGTATTTTGCACACCATATAACTTCAAAAAAGAAAAATCCTAAATTCTTGTTTAATACAATTAAGACTATTGTTCTCCTGATGCTCCTCATGCACCAGTTTACTCAATGTCCGATTGTAAGGAGTTTTTGAATAATTTCACAAATAAGGTCACTGACATCAGGTCAAATATCTCTCCATCATCTTCTCAGTAGCTTACGATTTGCTCACCTCTGATACTTGGTCTTCCTTTACTCCAGTTACATTACAGGACATCAGTGCTTTGCTTGGTCATATGAAACCAACTTCAAGCCCCCTTGATGTCCTTCCTGCCTCTTTTTTCATTAATGTGTTTGACTCTATTGGCCCCTGTATTGTGGAAATGATAAATATTTCTCTTCGTACTGGTTCAGTTCCCAGCTTCTTTAAACAAGCTGTTGCTGAGCCAATATTAAAGAAACCTCATTTGGATCCATCCCTTCCAAACAGTTACAGGCCTATATCCAAATTGCCTTTTGTATCAAAGAATTTGGAAAAAACTGTAGCAGAACAACTGAACTATTTCCTGGAGAAAAATGATGATGGAGAAAAATGATTTAGCTTGGCTGAACATGTCTAAGACAGTTTATGACACACAGCCTTTTATCCCTGAGTCTGAAGTTTCTTCTACTGTTGCAGCACCTAAAGAAATTAACCATTCAGTTCCCTGTTCAGAGACCATTTTTCCTGTTCTAAGACTAGCTGCTACCCAGGGCAAAGAGACTGCATGTTTCTCTAATCTAGCTAAGAAATTAGAATTGGGAGTTTCTGAGCTAACTGAGATGGTCAGGTTTTGCGTTCCCAGTCTGTGTTTTTCTGAATGCAAGGACAATGTTTCTGTATCCCTAAGTCCTAAGTCAGTGGATCCTTTAGGAACTTTGCCATTATCTGTGGCAACCTCGGAGCCTTCCTCTCAAAGAACTGCTTATTCATCACAGCCTGCATGCTTAAAAACTGTTCTGCAGCCTCCAGAGGCTATTAGCCATGCCACTTTACCCCTGAACTGTGTTGCTTCCTTGCTAGTTTATTCAGACACTGCTAGGATCAGCCTGCAATAAGTCTCTGTTCTCTAAGACTGTGTTTGGCACCATTAACCCAGTTTACCCAGTGACTGTTACCGCTCCTGAGCTCCGCTCTCCACCTCCAGTTCCTGTTCCCAGGGCAGCTCGGGCCCAGCTTTCCCTTGCACCCATACCAGTTCCTCGGGTGGGGGTGGCTGAGGTCCAGCTGGTCCCTGCTTCAGTTCCCAGGCTAACTGAGGCTCTGTTCATCCCTGCACCTGTACCTGCTCCTCGGGTGGGGTCATTGCCTGTGCCTGTTCCATTTCCCCTGGTAAGGGCAACTGTGACCCTGCCGACTCCTGCACCCGTTTCAGTTCCTCAGGTGGGAGCAGCAGAGGTCCAGCTAGCTCCTGTGCCTTCACCAGCTCCCAGGGTAAAGGCAGCCAGAACCCAGCTCCCAACCCACTGCATTCCGAGCCGGTTGCGTGCCCTGTGCAGCTACAGTTAGCTTTGCCTCAGCCAGAGGTCTCCGCACCTGCTGGCTCTGCATCAGTCTCCGCTGGGGGTTTAGGAGAACCGCTCCAACCGCACCTCATCTCCACTGGCGGCTCTGGTGAGCCCGGCCAGCACCTCCTCGTCTCCGTTGCCGGCTCTGGAAAGTCTGTTCGCCGCCTCCTGCTTCACCAACTGCGTTTTCCACGCCGTTGCCTGCAGTGCCTCGATCAGCTGCTACTACTCCTTTACTTGCAGTGCCACCACCAGCCTGTGGCTGCCTTGTCTGGTCCTGCCTTGTCTGTTCCTACACCACCACCTGGTCCAGCACGGCCTGCTCGTGCCTGTCCTCGTCCAGCACCTCACCATCGACAGCCTCTGGCCAGGCCATTGGCTGGACATCTTTGCTGTCATGGACGGCCTCCTGAACTCAGTCGCCGCCGCTGTCTTCCATGCGGCCGGCCTCTGGACCTGCTCAGTCGCCGCCGCCGTCTTCCAAACGGCTGGCCTCCGGACCTGCTGAGTTGCCGCCGCTGTCTTCCACGCGGCCGGCCTCTGGACCTGCTCCGTCGCCACCGCTGGTTGGCCCCCTGAACTATGCTGTTTTGGATCCCTGTGCTTTTGGCCTCCGGTTTGGCCCCCTAAACTGTGTTTTTGGACTTGTGGTTTTCCCAGCTCCTCAGTTTTGTTTTGGGCTCCTGCTGCTGGGATTTTGATTTCTTTGGACTGTTTTCCTGGACTCCAGCATTTTTGTTTTGAACTGTTTTCATGTGTTTCTGGACTCTGTTTAGGACTCGTGCTCCTTCTGTTTTGTTTGGTTTTCTCTAACCAATTCCATCAGTATTGTTTTGTTGTTTTGCAAAGGTCTTGAACTCACTGGTTTTACCCATCATGAGGTTCTTCTTGTGTGAAACCTTGGTAATGAGACTGAACTGAACCATCTGATATTAATTTGATATTAAGTGGCACGATTACTTTCTAATTACTGATAGATTTGAGCTGGTGTCATGGCTTTCTGTGGCTTTTTTGCACACATCTTTCTTCGTGTGTTCGATACTTTTTCCCTGTGTCATTTCTCATTATTGCACATAACTGAATTTATGGACATCTATGGTTTGATTTGTTGCATGTGTTAATTGGATGGGTTGTTACCAACATCTGATGAGAATTTCGTGTCAGTAGCACCTTTAGAAGTATATTTACTTAGAAAATTGGTGATTTATATTTATATTTTACAACTGTAAGATGCATTAACAACAAAAGAAAGAGTTCCAAGTAGAATTTGAGTGAAGTTCGCAACAATATACATACCACTGTCCGTTTTTCAAAATCATGCTCATTCATAAGTTTTCCTGCATTGGCACTATTAAGTACCAACAGAGCCTCATCCACACTGAGTTGCACTGACTGAGAAAGACCCTTTTTGAACAACTTCACTGTTCTGAAAACTCCTGACTTCCAGTCACTCAAAAATGGTTTGCTCCTTTCTAAATGCCCTTTTTCCTCCATTTTAAAAACCAGCTGTTCATTTACCATCTAATGTGCCTAGATAAAGAAATAACCAATGGCATGTGTTTAATCAGAGTCAGAACAACACTTTCATCTGCTGTTGATTTAAGAGTTCTCTTGTACTGGATGGGCCTGGGTCCCCTTGCCTTGGTGGTTTCCAGAGGGCGGGGATGCCTGCAGTGTTCCAGAGGGTGGGGATCCCCTCCCTGGGGCCAGCTTGCCCCTCCCTTCCTTCCCTACCCATCACCCGACTGCCTCCCTCTTCCCGCTCCACCACAGGTGGCACCGGTGCCCACCTCTCAATTTTAAATCCATGTAGACATTGAGGGTTCTTGGGAGGTGCCGTGCTGACACCTGCTGCTCTCTGGCAGCAGCACCATGCCCTCCCATGTTTTAAATGCACTTTAGAACAACACTCAGCAATGCTACACATGAGCGGGAGAAGGGAGGTATGGGGTCTTCACACACCCCCGTTCTCTGTTAGCCATCGGGGCGGGGGGGCTGGGATGCGGGGTCTCCCTGCTGCTGCGGAGCCAGGGGCGGTCTGCTTGTCTCCACCTCAGGGAAAAAGGTTGCATCTCCTGGGTCTAGGTGCGGCTTGCCCCTCTGTGGGCGAGGGTACCTGAACCTGGGGTATAGAGTATGTTAGGGGAGTGTGATTGTGTGTACAATGTCCATTTCTGTCTGTCTTTACGTTGGGTGAGTGCTGAGTATTTGTATATGTGTGCAT
>VUQG01032916.1:20346-35592 GCA_015106755.1 Etia nguti | reverse complement strand
ATTTAAAAAATATATATATATATATATATATATATATATATATATATATATATATATAACATCAGCAATGTCAGATTCTCTGGTTCAAACTTTAAAATATTATATATAATATAAGGATATTTTTCTGTTCTTTATCTAATGACCACAAATATAGCAGATATAGTGATTTGTGAATGAATTTATAAAATAACTGTATTATTAACTGTATTAACATATATTAAAAGCATTTGCTAGTTGCGTTCTCGCTCAGGAAAAGCTGCATTTCTCATCAGGACACTGCTCTTCCCATACAACGTATTGCTGTTAGTAGTGGTTGGCAGCTCTGATTGGGCTCTGAGCACAAAGCCAAGTAAGGGAGACCACTCAGTAAATCCTGTTCAAGAAGCCCAGGAGGAAAATCAAAGTGTACTGAGAAACACATGCTGGTACATCAGAACTAGAGCTCGGGGTTGTGAACCTCTGGATAAATCACATTCTGCAATATTTTTGAAATGTTACATGCTTAAAGAAGTAAAGCTGGCAAATACTGTCCTCAAATGTGAAGATTTGCTGTTCATAACTTAAAACAGCCAAGTTTTCTTATTTGTGGTTTTTAAGTAAGGATAAATCAAGAATTCAAACACCACCAAGTTACCAACAAAGAAATGAATGACTAAGAAATATACTGTCTTATACTGTAATTGTATTTACATGCTCTGATACAAAGATAAAAACTATATTTTATACTCAAAAATCTTTGTTACTCTTGTTTTTTTGGCTCACTGACATCGAGTTTGAGCTAAACACTGACTATATCTAGGCACTTTGGCTAATACAAAGCGATTGGCGCATGTCCAAGTACAAATTTGAAAAGTTTAAGGAAGCAGTTTATGACAGGTTTGTCTGAGCCTCAACTGGACGGTTTGGTTTGTATGTGGACAGCACTGGGAAGACAATGTGCAGTCAGCAGGAAATAAAAAAAGAGGTTTACAGGTAAATAATCTGTAAATAATCAGCCAGTGTGGGAAGGGCAGCTCCTAATCCAGAGCACACAGAACAGATGGCAATCCAATATTATATGAGTGCAGAGCGGAGAACAAAACCAAACAAACGTCTATTAGTAGATCTTCTGTCACATCTCGATTCTTTATAGGCCTCAGTGGGGTTTAAAGCGGGGATAAAGCGTGAATCCATAACTTTTTTACTTTTAAGTTCTAAAATACTTTTCATGGTTTTAAAACTAACGGGTTTTAGCTTCCAAACCTGCCGGAAAGCTAGTAGTTCACGTTGCTGCAATTCTTGTCTTGTAGTGACCATTTAATTTTCCCCTCTACAGTCAGAGAATTGACTTGGCACAATCCAGTGAATCAATATTAAGTAAGACTGTGTACAAATAGCACTGACCGCTGAGACAAACACTTCCGCAGCTGATACTGAGGAGGCGGTGTTTGGTCTCGCTTGAAGCGGGTTGTGAACCTCGGCCGTATAAATGACACCTTAAGGATGTGCAGGTCTGGTCTGGTGCCAAATTTAGATCGGGCTGCTCTGAATGTAAATAACAAATCAAATACCCCCCCGGGCCGAGGTGAAAATTTACTTATGTCCCGGACAACAAGGGAGCAAGATATCAATCTCTGCCTTTGAAAATAGAGGTTAGACTAAATGCCTCAAAACGAGTCAATAATGCATCATAACCTCTCCTTTCATTTTATGGACTACACTCCTGGAGGAGCCACAGATACATTTCACACTTCTCAATCAATGTTTATGCACATCCAGGACTTTCTCTTTATTATACTGCTGGCTATTGCTTTGAAACAAAATTTGCACACAGGGATTAGGGAACCGAGAAACGCAGACTTGGAAACGGCAAGCTTTTCTTCTTTTTTTTTGGTTTTCTTTTTTTATGCCCTGAGCTGTGGAAACAGCTGCCTGGGGGATACGAACATAGCTTAACCTGTTGGTGCTTTTTAAGATAAAATTGGAAGCTAATTTTTTAAAACGTTGATTTATTTATTATTCTTACGCGCATCATTTATTTTTCACAGCCTAATTATCACTAGCCAGTCACTTATAATGCAATTTCATTACCGCCAACTTGTGTGAAAATAAACTATGCCGCTTTTGAAGAAAAACAAGCATAAAATAAATGTTCTTAAATAATATATTCCAATTACATGCAGCTGGTTACAAATGTATTAACCTAAAATTTACTATGAACTGTTATGTTTTCTATATTGCTTTTCCCATTATGTAACACTGTTGCCCTACTTAGTCTTTTGTTAGTAGACCAGCAAACATACACTTGTTTGTGCATCGGTAGGTCACGCAAATGTTTACAACTATTTTTTTTATTACATATTATTAGTTATTTATTATTATTTGGGGGGCATTTACTCATAAGATAGCCACCACATAGAAATCACTGCTTGCGCTTCTTTTTAATGCCACCTTGAACTCTCTGCTGCATTCAGAGAGAGAGAAGAAGTGCTGTGGGCAGGCATTTCTTTAAGCTGGCTGTCAGAGGCTTGGTTTTTAATAAGGTGTTCCAGTCCACAAAGCTCGACTTTACAGTGCTGATGTAAAATGAACTGCTGTCAGTTTCAGCAGAGCAAGAAATCCAATCAGACGGGAGCAAAATTGTCTGCCCTAACAGCAGAAGACAGATGATGAACGCCAAAACATCGACTTAAACAATGTGTAATTCTAGGTGATAGAGTGGGAAATTAGATGTTGTTTTAAACCGATTTCCTCTTTACTCCTCCTGCAAAATATGGCCTGTTTTGAAAATGTCATCTAGCTGTTTAATGTTTATGAACTTTTAATATTTAACAGCCCCCCACAGAAATAATCTCAAACTATTACTGCAGATGTGTAAATAGTGACAAAAACACCCCCACTTTGTTGCTGGATATTTTTTTTAAATGATGGAAATAAAACAATGTTTCACCTATCATGCCTCCAGCAAGAGGAAAGTTCGGGGTCACATTGTTATGCTGTTGTTGTCTCATGTTTCTATGGCTTTTCACATCACTGACAGAGCTCGACTCGCATTTTGAAAATAAGGAAGCAAGCAATCATGCACTTGATATTTGTGATCTATTACAATCTTCTATGCATCAAAAGTAAAAAGTTATTCACATTTTATTTACCAATTTAAATTTTATTAAATCCATTAGGTAAGTAGAAGTAGCAAGCACAATTACACTTCAATGCAAAAGGGCAGAAACAGAAAAACAAAAAGGCTACAACTGCAACAAGCTAATTGAACACAGGTTAAATGAATAAGGTTGATGAGACCAACCACAAAAGTCTGGGAGAAAACCGAATGGAAAAATCTGAGGTGATTTCAAAAGTCAAAATAAAACAGGAAATACAAAGAACAACCGACGTCTGACATGTAAAACCTTTATCGACCAAGTGTCATAAAATACAAATGTAATTGAGTCACCCGCAAAAAATACAGATGAGTATTAAAATGTAAACTATTTGAGAAAATAATACATTCCACTATTCAGTAAGAGTAGAAAACTGAGTCTATCTAGAAGCCTTGGCCCCATTAGAACATTAGCAGAGCCACAGCTGCTAACAGCTGCACATTTTTTTTTTTTTTTAAAAATCAGAAAAACTGACATGAAGCTCAAAAACAGCCTTCAAGTCACAGGCAGGTAGTGCCAGTATAATGGAAACTATTACTCAGCCTGTCATTCCATCACTTAGCTGTGACATAGATGACAGCAAAACACAGCTGAAACACCTTTGATGTAGACACATTGTCAGGGTAACTATAATAGTCCCATATCAGGGAGTCAAAATAGCCTAAAAATGTCAGCATTATATATGTAGGAACACTGCATAGCAAACCAGGAATTGACTTATGATCCTTTAACTCATAATGACAACAAAAGAGCAACTGTGCTTCTTTCAGATCCAGGATGGAATACATTTTTTCTTCCTGAAGTCAGTCTGCCTAAAAAGGAAAATTAAGATCTTGACTCTTGAAAATAAATCGTTTTCTATTACTAGTTTCTGTGCTCCTGACAGCCAGTGCCAGTTAAATAGCTGAGCTGTGTCAGCAAACACACTTGCATGTCAGGAGGTAAAATCAGCTTGTTCGGCCTAGCAAGCACTGAGCCACTATATAGTAATACCAGTGAGAGATCACAACCCTCCAAAAACACACACAAACACTCTCTCTCACGCATACACAGAGCAAGGCACATCTCCTCTCATTAGTGCTCACCCTGACAACCGAGGAGCTTTTAACAAATAGATTCTGAATACAGATTTTGCTGCCTTATGGTAAAGACATCATCAGTTGACATCATCATATTAAACCCATCATTATGTCAAGATTGGATTACTAACAGTCTAGCAATGACAATCAGCCTAGTATTCCTTTGTACACACTATATCAGGGAATAGATAATACTGAGAAATACTGTTTTAATATACATACACATATATATCGACTGTTACTGTAACATCTTGGTTTAATGTGAGCTAGGATAGTTAAAAATCAAACAAACAAAAACGACAGTTCTTCAAAAAATTCTGTTCTTGTTTCTTGTTCAAAGTACAAACACATACTGTACATATTTCCGTGCTATGACTTTTAATTTTTTTCTGATTTCCTCACTTGTAGTGTGGGCTTTGATATCTCTACAGCGCCCTGAATAATGAAACAACTAATGGCGTTCTATATCTTTATTTAAAATGCCATCAGCATGCCCAAGCACACACTTCTAAGTTAATAAAGCTTACTCCTAGCCGGCAGCTCAATTCTTTGTTATTTCATTCAAGAAGATAACACTATGCAATGCAAGACCCTTTCAAAACATTTCTTTTCCTTGTGCATGTGTAATGGGTAATCAAACCGGCAATCAATGCAGTGCCGTTCCGTGTCCATGTATATTACATTACATAACCCATAACAGAAGATGTACAGTTGTTCTTTATGATCATGTTTTAGCGTATATAGACTCCTCACTGTTACTTCCACAGTAGTTCCAATTATTTTGGTATATCCAAATATTAACATGGATTTACTTTGTTTACTTATCTATCTTATGTCCAGAGCCATGCTGCAGTTAGACTTGGACAGTATAGAAATTTTATTGTTTACATAAACTTAACTAGGATGGGAGACTTGGTATATTAACAGACAATCAAGTACAATTATTTTATTCCCCTCTGGATTATTTTCTAATCATAATCCTCTCCCTCTTGTTTTCAAAGTTCAGTTTGCTGCTAACCAGCCAACCCGGTCGTTCCACTCTTGAACTTCCCCACTGGCTGGGTGTGCAGGTCGCATTGTGGCCGTCATCGAGGGTCATTCCGCTGCCTTACCAAAAACTCTTTCATCCCTTGGTTGGACAGATTCAATCGCCACAGTCTTGATGGCAGCAGTCCTTTTCCTGTTCTCAATTTTAAGGGCTCAGCAGACAGAGAGCCAGTTCATGTGTTGCCGCCGTGAACTCAATGATGCTAAGCCCAAGACACTGATGTAGGCTTGGATCAGGTTAAACTAGAAACTTCCCTGAGAGACCTTGGTTATTAAGTATTTCCAGACGAGCGCTTTATAAACTATATTACATAATAAATCTTTTATGGAAAATGGATGTGTCTAATTTTGTGAATAAATGCACATACCTCCCACCTCTACAAATGCCCACAAACACACAGCAGTTCTTCTATAAAGCCATGCCAGTTTTTAAATCTCTCTCCTTTCGCACTCTGCATGGCCCCGCCTACTCTCGCCGCCTGTGACAGTGGCAATTATACTCTGTTGTGGATATGAACAGCTGGAAACTTCAGAGCCAACTAGTCATTCCTGTTATACCTATTTAAAGTCTGTCTGATGGGTGCAAGAAGAGTTGGTGCATTGTAGTCTGTATGGACAAGTCCATGTGGCATGACAGAAAACTGACAGGCATGCATTTTTCCAACCAAACGGACCCCACCCTTTAATTGACCAACTTTTTAGTTAATTTTTGCAATTTTTTAGAGCTATTTATAGAGTTTAAAAAAAAGGCTAACTAATATATCTAGTGTATATTGTTAGGTGCATGCTAAGCTAAAAGGGAGTCACCTGTGCCGCTCTGCAAACATAAGAGTTTGCTTTTTCAATACAGATAATCCTATAAGTGTATTCTGTTCAGTAAGTTGCAGCAGTGTGTTCACTTAAATGCACGGCAGCTGACATAAACATGAATGAGCTGTGTATGTGAACCAAGTCAGAGCAAAGGATGATACTGATACTGAGGTAAAACTCTGGATTTCAGTAATGGATATACAGGATTAAACTATTCCACTGAAAGGTAACAACACTTCTGCAACATGGAGGGAGACTACATTTTCAGACTGCCAGAAAATGTTATGTCTGCATCTCATTTTGTTACTTTTACTTATAAGTCGAACATTTATCATCTTTTTATTTACTTACTTTTTAGAAAATACAGATATGCATTGTGCATTGCCAACCAGTCAAAAGGCCCAAATTGCCTGCAACCTTGTGCTATAATGCTACAAATTCAGCTTGGCTTTGAAAGAACATCATTCTTCTTGACAGTCAACAGGTCTGACAACAGCAATACAGCTAATTGCAATCCAGGAAACCGCACAAGGAACGCCTGTAACGAGCCAGCAGTGACAAAACTATTTCAAAAGCTTTCCAAAGGTTTATTTCATATTGACAGGAGCAAGCTGCAGGGCTTATAGTGCACAACCACACTACTGCAGTGACATAACTTATGCTTCAAAAAATAAGGTGTAACGTGTGCACAGTGTAATTCTAGTACAGTAAATATGTCAACTATCACCATAGCAATAAAAGTAATAAAACAAAGACCTCTGCGATTGGTGAAAGGATGAATTCATTCAGAACTTTGAACCAAATACACCTATAAAAGATCTTCTATTATCTTGACTAAAACATAGTTGTGGATGTGAAATGAAATCAGCACTGTTCTCACTTCTCGTGCGTTACATGGCTAATCTCTGAGAGAGTTTGCACATATGACAATACAACTTTTTTCTTCTTCTTTTTTTGACTCTTGTAAACCACCAAAAGCTGGTTTTCAATGATAGTGCCGTTTTTTCCAACATCTTAAATCAAGGTCCCCATTTAATAAGCTCTGACAAATGTCAAAGCCATTAAATAATCCCCTGAGCTGTAACATTATAGGAATATGGCTCTAACAAAAAGCACGCTGCACTTGAGTGGTGAAAGCCTCTGGTTAAAAAAATGATCAAGCGCTCATAATATAAATCAAGGTCTGCTCTTTACAATTTGATTCAAGGTCTAAAACAACACTCTGATATGCTTGAATTATTACAGTATCTCATCGTCAAGATCAGCGTAGACGTAAAATCATTCTGCAACACATTTGCCATAATTTAAAAATTACAACAAACAGCATTATGTGTTCATAATACTAATTAGAACTAATATCCAAGTCCTTTTTATTTGGCTTTCTAGCTAGGGCAAAGAGCCAAGGGATTTCGAGGAACAGAGGAAGGATTATTCACCATTCCCCTTAATCTTCTGTTATTTAAAGGTTTAAACAATGACATGCTCAAGATCTGTCACCCAGTGTCAGCTTTGAATTGCTGTATTCTAAACCCAAAGGGAAGGATATATATTTTAGCACTCACTGAATTCCACAAATAGAAATGACGACTGTATGGACATGAAAATTGTACTTTTTATTAAACACAGTGCACGTCTGTGTCTAGCATTACACCATTTAAAAACATTCCATTAAGGTGGATACAAGTTAACCAGTAATTTGAGATCAAATAAGACCAGGTTTTCTACTCTTTACATTCTAGAAACACTTTTGGACTACAGCTACAGTGTGTTTTAGTGTGTTAGGATAGTACAGGAACAGACAACAGCCTATATGGGTTCTTCTGCTGGAAAAATAAACAAACTCTGTAGTGCAAATACCACTGAAACATGTTTTGTCTGTGATGCCTTACATGGAAGTGTGACTGTGTGTGGTTATGTGTGTGCATGTGTCTTTAATTTTGGCGAACAAGTTTGGGCCTCACTCCAACGGAAAATCACTAGGATTATAATAATAAAAATATGTGTAACCATTTTAAAGTGCGGTTTAAATTACATTTTTGTTTATTAAACAGCCAGAAATGACAGGAAAATCCTTAAAGGTATGTTAGGTAAGGTATCGCACATTCATTAAAAAAAAACAACAAAAAAAACCCCAAAACTGTGCTGACCAATTCTGCTTACAAACAAAATCACACCCCAAAATGACCATTCTTAACCTGTGCATTTCAGTACAAAAATTGCTTCCAATGTACATTACCACAAGACTGCATACTAATAATGTAATCAAGGGGCAATATGTGAGTCAGGATTTCACAAACAGAGCTGGGACAGATTTTCAGTCCTGGCAGACCCATAGGAATACATCGTCACAGCACAGAGTTAAATAAATGCAACCGTCAGCTGCATTTCCACACAAAATTATATAAATCACTTAAATACTTTTTTTTTTACAGAAGTGGTAGTTTCCATATTTCACTTGTCTGGCTGCAGCATGAAAATTATAAAGAACACCCACCATCACCACCACACAAAAAAAAGCTATATTAATATCAATCTAATAATATTTGTAAGACTGCTTGTAGGCTAACTAACCTTTCTCTGCCTCCATACATAGCAGATCAACAATGTTTCAAATGAATGGAAGAGGCACTTACAGAAATATTTTTGCATTAATGCTATGATGTACTCAATCTCCCAGGTACTCACTTGTTGGTTAGTCCTAAAAAAATTATTTATAAGATATTTTAGCGACTGATTATTATAACTATACAGCACAATATGCATGACAATGTTATGTTATACACATATATAGACAATATTATTTAGTTTTGCTATCAAAATGTCTATCCAGAATGTGCTTGATGAATCTAGACAAATAAATAAATCTGGCCTAAAATCTGCAGATGACAACAGACCATGTTATACTTTTAACATTCGTTTATTGTGAAAAATGAGTCAAGAGCCTAACAGCTAAAACCCTTTCCAGGTCCCATCATGTTTAATTTGTTCGTAGTGTATATATTTCTGCAGTGTGGAATTAAAACGGAGTGATAATGGAAGGCAAGCAGGCTGCAGATAGCAAACCAGCACAGCCTGCATGAGAAATCACATGGTTGACTGTAAACAAAGCAGTTATGCAACAATCTGAGATTCATGCAAACTGCCAGCAGGCACTCTGACCCACTATAACCGATCTCCTAACTACACTGCACTGGGTGAGCTGCACAGGGGTCAGTGTTGGAGGGAAGCTAGGACCGAAGCCTGTTTAAACCTGCAGGGGTGGCTGGTGGAGCCCATCCCCCCCTTATGTGACTCATGTTTCCCCGCTCAATGTTGCCTGCTTCCCGCACAGAAGGGGGCAGGAGGGGAGGGGGGGACGCCATAATAATCATGTAAAACATGCAGGAGTCCGTCCTGCAGGTTTGCATTGAAAAGCATTCACGTGCTGTCACTGACTAATAAAGCAACATGTTTATTTTGCTGCTTGGAAAGTCACCACGACTCCCAGGAACTTGAAGGCATGCTGATGTTGACACAAGGGGGTGGGAAAGAAAAATAAAAAAGTAGAAACTGGGATATCTCACGTTGTGTATCTTGTGCGTATGCAAAAGGCAAAACTGCCAATTGGTTGATAACAACAATGTCAACAACAACGTGGCAAGTAGCGTTTGAGCTGGTGACAAACCAAAGCAAAGAAAGCAGCGCACGGCAGGAGGGCAATACTGTACAATCATAATACGGCTCTGCAAATGAGAGAAGGTGATGCTCTGAATCCTGCCTTGCAAAGACCATGAAAACACGTCACACCGCATGGCTCTTTATTTGTTGACAAGTCAAACTCCTCCGCCGGGTGGAAATCGGTGGCAAAACAGGCCGGTGCTGCGGCACCCACTTGCCCTTCCATCAACTTGTCTTGCCGAAAATTTTTGGGGCTAGCTCGCAAGCTAACGGCTCCGCTAGGCTACAATGTAAGTGAGGAAGAGACAGAAAGCACATTCACCTCCGTTAGCCGCTAGCGCCCATCCCCCAACCAACCAGTGTTCCCTGTCTGTGTCCACCATCTTTAATCTGTGTTCCGTCTCACTTCCCACCGCACAAAACACGACAAAAACACAAGACACTCACCTTTAACGACCATCGCCAAATCGATTATCACCTTCCGAACTAATAAATCGATTTTCGTTTTAATATCGTGCGTATTTTAATATTGAAAGTTGGCCGTGCGAGCGGAACCGCGCCTTGAGAGAAGAGCAGCAATCCTAAACCGCCATCTGGTGGTATTTTCCTCTCTGTGATGCAGCAGGAGCGGCGCAGCCTCAGACCGAGACACAGCTGCCCCCTGGCGGACACACCGAGCCGCGGCGGACACGAGCCTCCGGGGGCGAGCGGGGAGAAGGGAGGGACCCAAGACCCCGCCAACACATCGCTGACGGGGACGCGCACAGGAGCAGCGAGTCTCCCTGCTTCTTTCCCAGTTGAGTTATTACTTTGAAAGGCTTTTCTGGTGAAAATTGCATATCAGAAACCATTTAAAATTCCCACTGCCAAAAACTACGAGCACTTACTGGTTGTCATCTGGAATATTACAGTTATACATTACACCATTCTGTATTTAAATAGGCTACATCACAAAATCCTTATGTAGTTCCTTTTTTCCTTATAATAATTATTTTTTATATAAATATTAGTTATTTAGTACACCTAAGTAAAAGCGAGTGACACATGCATTTTTTTCAGAGCCCAGAGTAGCCTTTTTTCTATGCTTTTTTTTCCTCTGACAAGCAGTCCAAAACCCAAAGAAATTTCATGTATTATCTCATGAGACAAGGAATAAAAGGAAATATTTGACAAATTAATTAATCAATGCATCTCTGATCAACTTTAGGGGGTATTCTCTATAGATAAGGGACTAAGATACTTCTCAGTTTCTAAAGTTGACAAGGTGTGACAAGGCCACACATGCATAATGCTTCTACATTAATGACCTTTTACCTATAGGTTTTTTTTTAATGCTTTTCAGACTCCCACCCTAGATGGAGAGGGATAAAAAAACAAAACAAAAAAAATTGTGAGCATGTGCACATGGCCGAACTCCTGCAGCAGGTCCTTGGGCTGAAATTGGATGTGCATAAACCCAATTACAGTCTGGATGTACTCACATTACTCACTCCAGCTCAACATGGCGTGATATTGCCAGAAAGGGAGGGTGATAGAGACACACAGACAGAAAAAGAAATTACTTCAGTTAATTATATTATTCCCACATCAGTGTCTTTAAGTGGATATCAAACACCAGCAGTGCATACTGTATGTGTGTGAGAGTTCATCATAAATCAAAAAGAAAGGCTGCTTAACCTTTATTACATCTTTTAAGATAGGGCAGTGATGCATCTGCAAATGCACAGATAGATGCAAGCGCACACGCACAAACAGACCAACTGGTTATTCATTTGATGGATGCACTGTTTGCCATAGCAACGCCACATCTTGCCCATAAAAGCTGTAGCAAGATCCTCCCCTCAGGGCTATTTGACACACAAATACAAACACATACACACACTCATGATTGTGTGGCTCATTCACTGACATAATACATTCCCTAACCTTAACCAATCCAACAGGCCACAATCTTCCTTTCAGACCTTAACAACACTTGGGATGCATTGGGAAGGGTGTCTTTCTTTCAGAATAGCTTCAGCGCTTTTTTATGGAGCTTCTTATCATCAGGTGCCTACAATCTAACCCTGGCCAGCAGGAAATGTAAGAAAGCTCTGCATATGTGGCTCACCAAACTCACAAACAGATTAAAAGAAGAGCGTTCTGTAGATTTTGTGCAACAGCATGCTACATTTATATCCCGTATTTGCTCTATGTTTTAATGCATTTATATATTTTTTCATTCTAGGCTTCTGAATTTAAATCAGTTTGATTTTCATGTAACCACACATAGATTTAATACCATTTCTTTTTGTGTATTTATTTAAATAATAACCTAAATCAGTTATAGGCTGACCCAAATGAAAATGCTGATGGTAAAGACCTACTTTACAAAACCTACTTATCAAAAGTGGATGACTTTAATTTTTCACTTAACTGCTTTCAGGCAAAATAACTGCAACTACCTTGTTCTCTCTAAATCAAGTTCACCGTTTTTTCAGTCTTGCTTATTCACGTATTTATTTATTTTTAATGAAATATGTGTTTTCATCACAGGCTTTATGGTTTTCAACAGACCTGTCACGGATTGTTTTTACATTACGTTTTATGATAGGAATGGATATACAAATTAGGTATGGTTGGGAAGATGAGACAGAACACCTTTGAACACTTGTATGCATCAGGATAAATAAACACCAGCCTTTATAAAGCTATTGTTAGCCTTATGATAGACTGGCAACCTTTCCAGGGTATATGCCATCTTTTGTGCAATCGATGTATGGATAGTGAGGAAGAAGCTAAAAGATGTTTATTTTTCCCAAAACTCCCCACTCCAGTGGTCTACAACTTAAAAATTTGCTCCTAAAGACAGATAAAGAACACAAGCACACCCACACAAATATACCATCATAATTATTGTTATTATTCTTTAATTTGAGCAATTTCATGGGTGCAGTGTGTACAACAATAAAGGGCAATGCAATCATAAAGCTGCTCTGGGGTACAATGAGTACAAAGATAAAGGCCAATGCAAATAATAAAACTATCGCTTTTCAGATTTTTCTAAATAAAACTCATAAATGTATAGATGTTGAATTATGTGCACATATTTTGAGGAAAAAATGCAAGAAAATATCTCTAATAACCCCAAGTACGCATTAAACGCCAGTCAAAGATCACAAGTACAATATTCACTATTGTTGTGTATGACTCTGCTTACAAAGGCTCAGATTCTCAGATCACCGGCAGTCATCATCCAGATTTTCTTCAGTTGGTTTTGGGATACTAAGCAGTTATATTATATCATATTTTTGTTAACTTCAGATTTTCAGTGGATGCCCACAAAGAAAACATATTTGTGTTCTATAATCTACATATGATCAGTACATTTGTTTCAACTGATATGTGTTTAAATTTAGGTTTCAGGACCATCATTGCCTTTTGACATGCTTATTTTTCTCAGCACTGGCTCAATGTGAATGAACATAGGAAGTGATGAATGACAGTCTTCCACATTTAAAATATAATTATTTGATATTCACTCTCTTACTTATATGATTTTCCTGCATTCTCCTAGGCCAGGCAGAAAGCACACAGATATAAACACACTATAACACCACAAATGAGACATTGTCTGGCTGATTCGCCTCAAGACTTGAGGATTTTCTTTTTTTTTCTTCTTTTTTTTCATAAAAACTCAAATATAATCTGTGTGAGAAGGGTGTTGCACCATATTGCATTTCTTTTCGTTAGCTTTTCAAGTTTTTTTTTTTCTCCTCTTGGCTGCCCAAATCCTCAACATTAGAAATCTCAACATATTCTGCAGACGCTTCTCAGGGTTAATCCAGTTCAAATCTTTGCCATGTTTAAGCTTCTGAAACTGTGTCATTGAGAAAAACCTTTTTATGCATGGTGCGGTGTTGTGTTACATAACCAACAGACGTCTATGGCTGATCCTTGTTAGTGCCCCAATTTCCCAAAGTTTGGGATTTGATGAGAAACTGGTATCTATACGCGCACACTACATGGATGCACACTCATAACACACTCGACAACAGCATCCGTCATAATCTATAAACTTTTTCTGGGGCTGTAACCATGGAAACAGAGGCTGTCTGGTGCAGCATCGGTTGAGAAAACCCTTTTAGACTGTCAAGGTAATCTCAGGTTATGACTTCAGCAGTGACAAGCATCTCTATCTGTTTGGAAATCCGAGAGCTTCAAGGGTGAATCTTTTTTAGACCAAGACATAATCATTTGACGTATTGAGAGTTATGCAAGGACGTTTTTTATTCTTTGCTCTGTCTCATCTCATCTCTAGGGCTGTTGACTAACAGAAAAGCTTTACATGGCTGTTCTTTGCCTGTACGCCTGTCCTATTTTTAATTTCCTCTGACCTTGCTTGTAGCGTTCTCAATCCTGAGGCTATTTTATTTAACTCGCTGCCTCTCTGACACCCATTTCCAGACTCTCCAAAAGCCTCTCATCCTTTGCCCCTTATCTCATCATGTTCATGTCATCCCCCCCTCCCTACTCTTTTCTCTCTATCGCCACTGTGGTAATACAAAATGTATGAGAGGCTGAGTGCTATATTCGCTGAGTAAAAAAAAGCAAACATTTGAGTCTATCACAACAGCACTTGTGAACCAGGCCGTCATCGTCCGTCACATCCACCTCCCTCGCTGGAACACACACACACAGATGGTAGTGGACGTAGCCAAGGTTTTTTGCTGCAGCCTGTGTGTCATACACCAACAGCCCAGGCTCCCAGTTTCTTGCATCTTATCCCCATCTAAATCTCAGTTGAAGCTTTTTTTCCATTTTTCTTTTTTAATTATCCCATTTGTCCTCTCTACACTGGGGGTCTGCTGATAAATGTGTCCTGTCTGCTGATGTGCTTCACTTATTAGCCGGGGGTGTAATAAGAAGCAGTCAAACATCGAAGAAACCTAGCTTTGAATAATGACATGCCGATTAACAGCCAAGGCTAAAACAGAGCCCTAGTCTACAGAGAAAGTTTACTGTGGATGCAAGTTGTGGATTAAACTATTACAAAATTGAACTGTAATGTCTGTGGACTAACCAAGGGAAATAACTGACTGAGAATCAAACTGTGAAACTGGCAGACATGTGGCATAATGTGCAAAATGTGTGTGTGAGAGCGCGTATGAGCTTAATAAAGAAGCAGAGGGAGAGAGTATGTGTTCAAAAGGGAGACTGAGAAAAAAGAGACTCTCACAGGAAAATACATAGAAGGGAGCAGCAGACAGACTGCTTCCAGAATGCAAAACCCAACTTTAGTGTACTCAAAGTCAACTATCCCTCCTCTGCTGCCACTCCTTCCCTGTACTCTATAATTAATTTCTTCTTGTCCAGAGATGGAGCAAGAGAGACAGACAGTGCTGAGGTCATTGAATCTGCCTCTCACATGTGCATTCTAAAAAATACATTATATAATAAAATACATTACATCTCTCTCTCTCTCTCTCTCTCTCTCTCTCTCTCTCTCTTTCTCTCTCTTTCTCTCCTGCTCTGTC
>VUQG01032916.1:5703-17200 GCA_015106755.1 Etia nguti | reverse complement strand
CTGTGACTCTGTGTACGTGTGTGTGTGTGTGTGTGTGTGTGAGTGTGTGCGCGCCCGTGTGTTTTTTTCAACCTTCTGGCGTCACAGGGGCGCATCATCGATGAGCCTAACCTTGAGAAAAGCATAGGTTACAGAGAGTCCAGCATTCATGAACCCTTAAGAAACGAACACAAAGCCATTTATTCCCTCCTCTATAACATTAAGCAGCCTATCAGTCATACTTTAACTGTATAACCTTTGACAGCTGAATATGCTTTCCAGTCTGTTTAGTTACAGTATGAGAGTGCCATCCATTAAGTGATTGTTCTATAAATAGTCCATATCAAAGATACTATTGATTTTAAGCCCTTAGAAGATGGTGATGTCAAATGAAATATACAAGATGCACAGAGAGGACTGTGCACGATTTATCTTTTCCGTCAGACTGAATCAGAAGGGCTCTCTCTCTCTCTGGAAATGCAAGCTTAATTGCTTCCTTTCTCAGATTTTGCAGGTCTTTCAGCGAACCACTTTAATGGTTGTGTAAGGTGTAAAACAAGGTTTTGGGAGTAGCGGCAGCAGGAGCAGCAGCAGCATTGCAGTGGCTGGCTGCATCATCCAGCAGAGTATATTTAACTGACTGAAAAGAGAAAAGGCAGACAGGAATATATCCGGATCTCTTTTTGCTTTTTGTGTTTTCACAGAGCAGCTGATCAGGTTTCTGATAACCTTCAGTTAGCGTACATGATAAGAGATCTTCTAAAATGTCAGCAGAACAACTTTAGATATGTGGCTTTTTGCCTGATTCAGCAAACTGTGAAGTACATAGTGAAATCATGAAATCATTCATTTCAGTCTATATTCTCGCCCTATTCCTGTGATTTAAGATTATTTTGGAAAGGTTGTCGAAAGTATAGTTTACTTATTTTATACAATCTCCAAATATCATCTCTTTAAAAAAAAGGTATATGCAACGCACTTTATATTCAATTATTTATGAGCAATTGCTATTAACCAGAGAGATACACACAGCTAAAAAAAAACAGCCCTTACTTAACAACCCCCTCCCCCCAAAGCTGTTTTTAAAACACACCATTCATGTTAAGTGCTGTGGAATAGTCTGTATACACGAAGAGTGCACATAGGGCACATAACCACAAATTAACAAACTCCCCCTGCTACTACCAAATTGAAATGACTGCACCACTGATGATGAGAGAAGCAACAGCGAGCTGCCAAAACGACTGACTGAGTCCGTCTGCTAGTAAGGAAATTATAATGATAGTGAAATGCTGTTTTTTTATAGTCTGAGCTGAGGACATTTGTCATGCAGAAATGTAGTTTGTGTTGGTCTGAAGAGATTTTTTTGTCATGTGGTTTACCCGATGGTAGTTTTCTCTTGACATCTCATGATGAATTATGTCATCTGCTGCAGGACAGCTTGGTGGCAGTGTCAAAGGGTTGTATTTAGCTTGATTTGAGAGAAGTTGACGCAATAACCAAAAACCAAACCCACTTATCTTAAGTTAATTTATAAATAAATGGCCTTTTTTTTTGTTTCATGCCAACACATCATTATCATATAATACAGGGTGTAATATAGTGATATAAAATTACATTTAACACGATCAAGATTTTATCCAAATGGACCATTTCTGGTGTTTTATCTATATAGCGTTCCACCTAATAATAATAATATTTTCACCTTTGATATACAACAATTCAAATATCATAAAACTCATAAATCACATTAAAAAAAAAATCACATATATGTCTATATATAGGTCATTTCTTAAAAAAAAAAAAATGCATTTATTGGTCTTTTTTGCCATAAAAAATAACAAAACAAACAACTGTTTAAGTCAGATTTTTGATTATATTATACATGTCCAAGGAAACAGATGCTGTAGAAACCTGTGAATTGTGTGCCAACTTCAATTTTATGTGCAATATGCAGGAAAATATATTTTGGGAAATGCGATTGTCCTACAGTCTTTTTCGACAGTGCTCACAAGTCGTTTTTTGTTAAATGAGCTGGTTGAGGCTGAATCAGTAGGTACAATAATAATTAGTGGAGAACCTTACAGTTGTCTGATGCTTTATTCATAAAATACATCAAAATAAAGAGTCATTTTACTACTGTAAACTTACTTGAGAACAATTGCCTCATATCTCTTGGGAAATAACTGAGCCATATGCTCTCTATGCTTTTGCATGAATAAAATTATGTAATTTGAAAGTGCTCCCTCTTCCAAGAAAAATCAGTGGACTACTCCTTGTTATTACAACTGGAAATACATCCATTGGATTGTACCATATAGCACTTGCATGGCAATATTGTTCTACCACAGTAATCACAACAGTTAAGAGCCTGTGGAGTTTGCCATTAGGCTAAGGCAGGCCTGTGTTCAAATCCACCCGGAGGCCATTTACTGCATGTCTGCCCCCTGTTTTCTTTTCTCAGTGCTATCTTCTCTCCACTGTCCTAACACAATAAATGCCAAAAAGCCCTAAAAAATGATGCTTAAAAAATATGTGTATCCTGAAGAGAGCGTGAAAGAGAGAGGGAGAAATAAAAAGGTGGAGAAGCGGGTGGTTAAATGATGTTATGAACAAGGAAATAAACAAACATTATTTAAATGTCAGCGTAATATTTTTCACAAATTGACAAATGAGAGTGAGGGAGGGAGGACAATGGGAAGCGACAGAATGAGACAAAAGTCATTAGAGAGAGAAAGACAGAAGACAAATGAGGCAGGAAGCACTTGCTTATGTAACTGTCATTGCCAACACTCTCTGAGCCCCCACGAAGGTCGAGCTATCCATGAGGATGAAGAAGTGCTGGATGGCCATAATTGTTCTATATAATTCAAAGTATCACCACACAGAAAACAATAAAGTCATGATTGGTCACATGGGTAGAGCTTACGTACATTCCCTGCCAAACACGCAGGCACATGGGAAGATGTGAGTCACTGCTATTATTATCTCGGATATTAAAGATATATGAGATATCAAGCAGAATCCCACAGCAGGATGTTGTGAGGGGGGAAAGAGGAGAGAGGATTTGTGCGTGTGTAAATTATATATTATGTGCTGAGCTAAAAGTGTTTTGTTTTTCCTTACAGGTGTCTTCTCTATAGTTTCAAAATGGAGTCCACTCACCTCTTGGGTGGTTCTAAGAAGAGAGTAAAGATCCACCCTCACACTGTTACAGCCAAATATGCCACCCACACACCCTATGCCCCCCAGCCTGGAGTACACACACACTTTCCCCAACCTGGGGATGATGGTTATGACGATGCTCCATCTTTTGAGGACTTTGGTTCATTCGTGGAGGAGACGTCAGACAGGAAACAGCTGACAGAGAGCAGGAAGTGGCCCCTGACTCTTTTTGGCTCCAGACACAACGACAAAGATACAGCCCACAAACTTCAAACCGTGGGGGGAGAAGAAGGGAGTGAGGGTAGTGCCAAAGCAGCAAAGGGGTCTGGGAAAGGGGTCGGGGAACAGCTAGCCAGTTTTGGTGAGGCTTCTGTGTCTGCATCTCGACTCACCTGGGTGGGCCTGCTCAGTGCGGCGCTGGCACATGGCAGCTTGATTGTTCTGACCCGAGTGGCCTCCGAACGCTTCAGCATCGGCCCCCTGTTTCTACTCTTGGTTCGTTCCATTGTGCAGCTCCTGTCTCTGGCTGTACCACTGCACAGGGGGGAGAACCCTTTTGGGCCAGAGGGCTATCGACTACGTCTACTCTGTTACGGCATCGCCTACTCCCTCTCCCTTTGTTGCGCCTACTCTTCCTTAACATTCGTCTCTCCTGGAAATGCTACAACAACCTGGCGCCTGGCGACCACAGCGCTATCAGCGACCCTTGCCTTCCTGCTCTTAGAGGAGAGGCTGGGATTGGCTGATGGGATCACCATAGCTGCAGGGCTGTGTGGCTTGGGGCTTGTGTTACTTCCTGCAGTAGATGAGACCAATTCAGATTCCCCAACTGATCCGGCTGTGTTCTGGAGGGGTGCATTTGGATGGTCTCTTTCAGCGCTTGCAGGGCTGTGGATGGCCCTAGCGTTGGTTGGGTATCGTTCCCTGAAGGAGAGGGTGGGAGTTGGGACTGCTTTGTTCACAGTAAGCTGGACAGGCTGCTTACTTGCTCCAGCCTCTTTGGCCCTGCTACAATCGGGATGGTCCTGGCCAACGAGTGCTGAAGCCTGGTTGCTGGTCTTGGGCCTCGCAGCCTGCTCGGTCGTAGCCTTCCTGGGAATGACGCACGCCCTCACCCGACTCCACCCGGCTCTGGTCTCTGCCTCTCAGAGCTTGGAGATACCTATTGCCATGCTCCTGCATCTGGCTGTGCTGCCACTGGCTCCCACTGCACCCGAGGTCGTGGGGAGCGTGATGGTCATCCTGAGTGTCGTTTGGCTGGTGGCAATGAAGCTGCTCCCCTCTCGAGTTGGTGGGCGTCGGCAGAGGGAGGAGTACGAGGAGATTCTGGACTCGCCCATCAAATAGACACCTCCTCTCACCTTGCAGCACTGTCACTCTTATCGTTCACTTGCTCCTTCATGAGATTGTTTCCAGTGTACACGAGAGACTTCTAAGTGTTTATTGAAGCTTTTTTTGTATCATCCTCTTTGCTTTTGGAAAAGTGCCAACATGGTGTTGTCTGTTACAGTGACCAAGTGATGTGATATTAAAATCTCTGATGAACACAGCACATTCCTGTAGCCACTTGTAATCACTATCACCTTCTTTTCCCCCCACCCCACGTGTGTGTGTACTGAGTACATTTAACAATCAATGTGATGTCAGTCACTTTTTGCTGCCAACTGAGGTTCGGCCAAGGACTACTGCCATCTATTTGCCTCTTGGCAAAGATTGGAGGCTAGGGAGAGGGGCAAGACACACAATCAGAGGAAGACAAATGGGGACAGAGGGAGAGAAGATGATGGGATTGGCATACAGATAAGGAGCGGGTGGGTGGGCGGTGGAGGGGTGATGGCCGATAACAAAGCAGAGATGAAAGGGAAGCAGCAGAATGAGAGGAAGTCAGGGTAGCAAGCAGGGCTGATGGTGGTTGGTTATTGTGGCGTGTCTTGCCAGCTGGCTGATAAAAACACTGTTTCGTGTGTTGGGGACCGGTTATTACGTCTAATAACGATTTGCACAACACATAAGCACCATCACTACATTTCTGGGTCCTCGTCTATTTTCCTCATCATTAAGCTCCTGCTTTCCTCTTCCTCTGTTGCTCTTTTTCTCTCAATAAAACTTCCATTCACCAAACCCCGCCATCACACATCGCACAGATGGAGACTTTTAACGAAAACAGGTGCCTCCACATGGAACAGACGATCGTGTCTCTGTGCGTATGCCAGGTACCGTTGTGAAACAGGTGTAAAAGTCTGGATGGGAGATACAACTTCTACACTCCTCTCCATCTTGTTAGTTGTGTCATCCAAGGAAATGCCCCCCAAAACAGTCTAATCCTCCATTTAGGTCTCGAGGCAGCTGTAGATTTAAAAAGAAGCTTTCATGCACACAAACACTTGAGCATGGGAGTAGGCAGCTGAAGACATTCATGCCGTGACTGTGAGTGTTTCACTAGTGAAATGTTTCTGTGATGTCATTGTGTTGGCCTCATTAAAATACTCTGTTGCTACACTTTGCCCAGTGCTTTAGTGTAAGTAAGCACTGTGTGAAGGACAAACTTAAGGTATTTTTACTTTCTTCTTCTTCTGCCTTTTAATTCTACATTAGTAAATATCAGAGAAAACAAAGTACTTCATCTTCTGCTAAATTTAATTGCTAGCTTCTGAAGAAGTCACTTGGATGAGTGACGAAACGTTTCTCCCACAAAAACGCTACGTCCAGATGAACAGAATCAACTTTTGGAGATTAATTGCTAGCTTTAATTTTTACTCGACCGACTGTAATTTTATATACAAATATCACATTAAGAGGATTGTGAAACAAGTTAGTTTTGCCCTACTAATGAACCATCGATGGATGTTGGATTTAATAATAATAATAATGTATACTTTATTGATCCCCGTGGGGAAATTCCTCTCTGCATTTAACCCATTCACTCAGTGAAGCAGCAAGCTCAATGATCACCTACAAATTTAACTGCTGCTATTATCACCTAGGAGTGCTTTTGAGCCACACTGACTATAAATGAAATATAAATTTAGCTAATACTAAAATGTATTTGGTTAGTATGACTTTAATTTGCACTGATGTACCTTTTGCCTAATTTCCTCTTTCACCTTAACAAAACATCCAAACAGAAGTGCGAGTGCATTAAAAAAAATGAATGAAAATGGGATCTAAGACCAAAAACGGATACACAGACATTGTAAATTATACAGAAACTCCCTCTAGCCATAACAACAGTCAGTCTTTGTGGTTTTTAATAATGAGCACGCATCCACGTGTGTGTACGAAGCTGTAGGAGGCACTGGTGGCAGTGTAATACTTCTGGCAGGGTTTCACAAATCATAAACACTCTGAGCATCATAAGTCGTGGCCTCTTTCTATTCAGACACTTTTAAAGCAGCTAATGAGTGGGAGAGACCTGCAATGAATTAAATAAAAATCCCAAACCACTGACACACCTTCTTGTGGCTTTGGGTATTTGCAGACCACACCACAACTACACAAACACCAAGGCAGTGGTGCAAACTTTGACAATTGTAGATAAAGCACATGTAGTGACCTAGACTAATGAAAGAGTGGGCATGGACATGAACATAAATACACAGTTTAAAATTAAGTGGCACTGTGTGGGAGGAGGGAGGAAACCTTTCCATGAGGCTGACTCAGTCGTTTAGTTAATTTTTATTCATGATAGGAAGCCCATGACATTTATGGTAGATTTAAACTCACTGTCACCAGACAAAAACTCTCATGTGTAACAGAAGTTTTATAAAAAGGCAGAGGGGTAGAAATACAAACAATATGTGCAAAATCATCATCTGCAATATGAGTTTTCCAGTCAAGCTTTTACTATTTTTTTTTCCTTTAGGCAATTCATGTGTCTCCTCTGCCCTTTCCCAGCATGTCTACCTGTTCTATCACTTTGTTCAGCTGCTTATGAATCCTCTGAAGCTCTGTTGCTATGGCAGCCAGAGCACTTTCCACCGTGACCACGTCCACCGGCAAGGTCACTTCCTGCTCCTTCAGGCCAGACTTGACGAGCTTCATTCCCAAACCATCAGGTCTTGGTGTCGGCTGGTCTCTCATGCTGCTGTCAGCAGATGCAGATGAGATGACTTCTTCTAGCCTCTTCAGCCAAGCGTCGTCCTGGTGTCTACTACGTAGGAGCATCTGCAAGGTTGCATTTAATCTTCTTTCCCTCTCTTCCTCCTCATCCCTGATATCCACCAAACCCTTTTGCAACCTAAGACTTGCCTGCTCTGCATGTACCCTGCATGCTGCCTCCAAGCTGGGTGCACACTGCTGACACATCCCCTTCGTCAGCTTCTCCAGTTGGGTCTTAAGAGACGCCGTTCCCCCGCAGCACTGCTCCACAGATTCCAGCAGCATGTTTTGTCTCATGTGGGAGTCCTCCAGAGCGATAAAAAGTTTATTCCAGCGGGAGAAATCTGTTTGGCATGTTGTGGTTGGAGACTCACCTGCACACAACCACACAGATGCATCGATTATTCATTCCCATAGGCAATTTAAGGATTATGTAGAATTAATACATGCCATACGTAACCCAAAAAGTGAGGTTTACTTTATTGTCATAATTTGACTGGACTTTATCAGTGAACCCAGTACAGGGAAAGAAGGCAAGAAGGTGTTAAAACTGAGCTTCTGCTAAACATAAAGCAGTAATTAGAGTTGGATGTACAGTATGTCACAGATAAAGTGGATTTGGGAAGTTATTCAACACACAGATGTAAAGGTCATGAAGAACACATAAAATACATGTGCTACAATCCCCAAATGACATCATCTCAAATGATCTCATTAATTTAGGGGTATAGCAACGAAGTCTTTGAGCTTGGACGCCCGAAGAAAAGCGATGCAAAAGGGACTTGACAAACAGCAGAGGGGGCTTAAAGTGTGAAATGTTCACCCTCTGTAGGTATTTGAGGCTACCAGTTTGCATTCTTTACATGGACTCAAATCGCAGAGGTTGCTTATTGCCTGTGCTCACGGTATGAGGTATGTGTTCGAGTTATTGGTAAGTCTGCTTCACCAGAAAGTCTGATGGTCACCTGATAAAACTGTGGAAGCCAAAGATGGTATCATTTGAGTAAAAATGTACTTTACAATATCAAATATTTAAATATGGTGCATTATCATAAAGTGGACCAAGAAAAACTTTAGAACAAATTTAATAAACACAACTGCTTGACTTTAGAAATGTCTAAATCAGTGTTTTTAAAAAATTAAAATAAACATATTAAAATTTTTAATTAGCTTGGTTTAGTAAAGCATAGTAAAACTGGAGAGAAATCCATCACAATATCAATCTGTTCAAACAAGCAGGGAGCAGAAAAGAAAAAAGAAAAAAAAGACAGAAATAAAACTCACCCTCCTGCTGGTCCAGGGAGATCTCATTGTCATAGCTGTCTTCATAGATTCTTTCATACTCGATGTCATTTATACACAAAGATGAACTCACACACAGCACCAGGCAGATCCAAAGCACATGCATGATGGAGTTCTTATGCATGTTTTTCCTTAAGATTTGTTGGGTTGCAGTGCATATATCTGAAAATATCAGAATCATTTATCAGCAAGTTTTCCTGCTCCTGCACACTCCAGCTGCTCTGTCTTTTCTTTATTCACCTACTTCACTATATGTAGAGCACCTTTGAGTAAGCCAGCTATTGGAGCTGCTGGGTTATAAACCCTGAGAGAAGGACAAAGGAGGGACCAAGATGGGGAGGGGTGGGGCAGAGCTGGTTCTGTTGAATGAATGAGTAATGCTCCAGCGGAGGTAATATGTCACAGTTCACATGGGCTGACAAAAAGGATGCATGATGGAGAAGGACAGGCTATGTACATTTGTTAAAGTTAAGCCATCTCTAGACTCTGAGTCAGTCTGCTGACATAATGACACATTTACACTGTTGCAGTAGCTTTGACATTTAACGTTACTCCAATTACACCACTTGGCAGAAGTTATGTCACTTTAAAATATGTCTCCCATCTCAGTTTATCATCAGTGTAATATTAACAAATCAGACTTTGTTTAATCAAAATCTGATATTGAAGATATCTTTACTGATATCTTTCATATTTTTTTCTATATAACAGACCAGTAGTATATGAAAATATCTCAGTGTATAAATGTCCAGGTTCAGTGTAATTATTGCCAGGTAAATGCCATCATAGCCTTCAAATTCTTATTCAATAACAACATTACATCATCACGGCCATGTTTAAATTGATTTGAGGAGATATTTGTATGCTCTTCTAATTCAATTCACTTTTATATGTGTAGCACCATGAATTTAGCTCATATTATATAAAGACCTTCAGTGGTCCTCACTGAGCAAACTCCCAGCGACAACGATGAAACAAGAACACGATCGGGATCAGAGAGGTGAGCTATCTGCCTCAGCAGAAGATATATTTTATATCTCCCAGAGTTATGGAGCTGTCATATTGTTATATTTACAACAAAAATTAAACAAGTTAAGTAGAAGTAGAAGGCCATATGTATATATGACATAATAACTACCTAATAAGGAAAAACTAATCTGAAGTCAAAATAAATACAAGAAAATCAAATAAGTATAAATTGAAATAAAAATATTAAGAAATAATATAATATACAACAAAGCATAATATTTTTTAAATATTTCTAAACTACACAGCATGGCAAATATCAGGTACAATCAGAGAGAAAACATAGAGCTGAAAGTATGCAGTAACGAGACATAAATGCAAAGCAGAGCAGAGGGAAGGTGGTCAGTGCAGGTATCCAGATGCCTGAACCTCTATAGCAGCACAATTAAGGGGGAATTCAGGGTCAACTAAGATAAGTCTAAAGTTTTTTAAATTACCTCGAATAGCTATCTTCTGAACACAGATAGAAAACTGATTTCACTGAAGAGGATTCTGTCTCCCTTATTGCCTTTGGTGCTTTAACAGGTTAATAGAACAGGGTAATATAGTACTATGATGTCTCTGAGATAGTAAGTTTTGTCATGAAGGGTTTTGTATGCAAGGCCACAAATTGCAAATTCTATTTTGATTTTCTGGCAACCGGTGAAGAGACACTACTATGGGACAAACATGATCTCTTTTGCGATTGGTCAGTATTCCTACCTTGCAGCATTTTGGAGCTCATCAGGGACCTATAAGGACATCCTATTAACAAGAAATACATAAATATATGTATTACATTTTAATCTCACAATAACAACTGTCCAGATAAGGATATACAACATGTCGCTGCACTATCTAAAAGCAGCTAGGCTGTAGAACAAAACACCTTAGGTCATTTTAGCCACCAAGGCTCCACAGAGACTAACCTTTTTCCGTGCCTCACCAGTTAAATGAGTTAACCCCCCACTATGAGACAGGATTCCTTCATTTTAGGGACCTTGTGCAAATGGAAGAAGGCATTCCTAGAAACTTGTTTTTCTGTGTGTTTTAGCAAAACGTACCTTTATTATGGATTAGACCGAGTCCCCGTGTACAGTTTGCGCAACCATCAGACCTCTTAACGTGGAAAAGTTGCAACACTGAATGGTCTGGATTACATTTAATGCTTGTGAAATAGCATTACTGCATTCTTAGTAATACCAGCTGTATGCTCAGGTCAACAGGTGTTGTGGCTCAACAGCAGAAGTAGGACAGGTCAAGGTCAAAGAAAAAAACCCTGACTCTTTTCCCTGCAGACCTCCAGAGTGACCACTTTACTGCACATGTCAGCATGTCTGCTGGTCTCTATTCCTGATAGTCTCTGTCTGGACGGCTATAATTGTAGCAGTGGGAGCAACAACTGTGAAGCTGGCAGATTTATCTCAGGAAAACAGAGAACCTGCAGGAAAAGATGGATTGAAGATTTAGAAAAAGATGAAAGACTTTGAGCTGTGGGTGAGGAAACGTACAGACGGTCAGGTTTGTCTTTCCTCATTGCGACAAAAATGTTTGTGGAAGCGTATGCAATTTCTTGGCCCATTTCTGTAAAACAGAACTGAATAAGCTCCCTACAGAGTTACATGTTAGAATTAACAACTGAGCTTTATGAAACCGATAGTGTCGCTATTTTCATCTTCTCTCTTCGATCCCGTCCGAAGGGTTTCCACTTCTTTTTTCCTCTTTATAGGTCATCTTTCCATGTAAGCCACCACATGACTCATCAGAAAGGAGTTACATCTATCAGCAACTGCCAGATGCTGTTTACCACCCCAACATGCGTACCACACCGAGAGTTTAGTTGTCATGTAAAACACTCCCAGCTGGCAACGGGGGGGGGGGGGGGGGGGGGGGGGGGGGAGAGGGGGGGGAAAAAAAAAAAGAGAGGGGGGGGGGGGGGGAGGGGGAG
>VUQG01032904.1:11598-29898 GCA_015106755.1 Etia nguti | reverse complement strand
TTAATGTTGAATTCTCTCGCAGCTGCTCTATTCCCATGTTGTTGCAGTATATTAATGACTAACCTCGTATTGTGGATGGATTATCTCAGTTGTTCTTCTGACTGAAGTTTGGGCCGTTTACAGAATCCTGCTATGCGAATGCATTTGTCCCTAACCATCAGGAACCCTTGCATTAACTTTTATCGAGTGGAAAAAAGTTAGCATTCATCCTCCAGCTTCACTGTTTTTGTTATGCTAACATAGCTTTGTCGCTAGCGATCACGTAGCACATCATTATATACCAGTTAGTCCAACTTCAGTAACCCTACAAAAGTCACTGCTGTTTAGTTTTCTGTCTTCATTTATGTTGGAAGTGATAGCAGAGCTGTACGTTTTAATTTTTTTCGAAATCTCTCAGTCAGAACATGGTATATAATGTTTAGGTGGAAACTAGCAAGCTAACTTCCTGCTAACTTCTAACTCCGTTAAATGTAATAAATTCTGTTTTCATGGATGCCTGGATGTTAAACATAATTGTTACACCTGGTAAAGCAGCAACGCTGATCATTTTATTAAAGATGAAAGAATTTAGACAATTTTTAACTCTCAGTGATGCCGCAGTTTTCGTTTGACTTTGGGACCTGAAGTGGACGGAGTTTGGACCCAGATTACTCCGTGAGGCTCCTGACTATGGTAGCCATAATGCTCCGACCATCCATCAAGCGGTGCGGCTTCGTAGCTTACGAAAGTCATACTAAAACATTTTTTGACAGATCTTTGAGCGCCGTGTACCACATAAAATCGGTTCGAGGTCAGTACGCACAACCAGAATTCATACATAAAGCGCACCGGCTTATAAGGCACACTTATAGTGCAGAAAATACGGTATATGAAAACCTCAAATTAAGAAAATAAATTGCACTATATACAGGGAGATGCCTATGGCTTTGTTTTTGTGGTTTGCCTTAGCATTTTTAGGAGCTTCAAAGGAATGCTTTAATACATTTTAATATGAACTAACGCATTACGTTTAGATGAATAAATTTTGAATTTTTAAGAATCCAAAGGAACCCTCACTGCTATGAGTCATAACATGATGGAAACAATTTTTAATTGCTTCAGCTGATGTAAAAATACCATTCTGACTTATGTACTTAGATATGTTTAGAAGGAAGCAACAAAGCAAGCAACAAGCAAGGAGCAGCAACAAAGAACATTGTTTGGGATAAATAAATAAAAAATCATTTTTTTACTATATTGCCTGGTTATTTTCATAAAAGCCTCATTATTTATAGGCTACAGATGAGTGGTAAAAAGGATCTCCAGCCAATATTTCTGCTTCATCACTGGTAGTGGAGCCTTGTGTCATATACTATGTATATATAATATGTAACATAAAATGTAGATATAATGTCTATACAGATTTACCTGCAAACTTATCTGGTGTTGGCCACATAAGCTGAAATAACTTTAAGTAGGGGTTCTATCTAATTGTGTACAGCAGCACATTGACCAGTTCGCTTTTTAAAATATGACATGCAACATTGTGTGTAACACAATTTTTGATGACTTGATAAGATCATGTTTTAGAGATTTCAAAGCTACTTTTTTCTTATCCTGTCTCTTTTTAAAACAAAACAAACCAAAAACTACAGGCCATTTCACAATCTTCCATTTAGTTTCTGTGTGTGCCATTTCCATTTTGACTCAGTCAGTTAGCATCATATGTATCTGAAAATTAAAAATGTTAAATTTTTGTGTATGCTACTGTTTAATGGCAAATTTAGCATGGCTCTAATGTTGTTTTAGGACAGGAAAAAAGATTATTTCTGCCATGCACCCCATGCAGAGTAATAGGGAACTGATATGGTAACACATTTTCTTAAAAAAGGTTTAAACATCCAACTTCAAAGAGAATAGACAGCTACATGATAGGACACAAGAAAAGAAAGAAAAAAACGGATGTCCAAGTTAGAAAATATGCAACAAGAAATCTGTAGTAAATTTGCAATAAATCATCAAAGCTGCATAGAAATTTAATAATACCTCAGAAACAACCTTCATCATGTCCAAATTCATTGTGTGGGATGTGCTTAAATAGGTGCTAAAATTCTTTATTTTTCCCCTCTCTCTTTCCAACATGAAGCTCTTCCATTCTCCAAGCTGAAAAGTTGGACTACTCTTGTTTTTTATGTGTTCTCTGAAAGCCCAACTCTTTATAGTCGTTTTCCACTAATACCTACTGGGCTCGGCTTGCCTTACCCATGACTCGGTTTTTAGTTTTTCAAGGTTCCAAGTGATCTAAATCGATTCGAAAATGTGACACCAACAGACTGCATGGTGCCGACTGGCCAGTCAGTGGCATCACTTAATGAGTCATTAGAGCAACTTATTCACAATGGAAATGGCTGCACAAAAACCAAAACTATAGTCCAGCGAACAGGCAGGAGGTATACAGTACTGTCTCCTTTGAATTCCTCCATTGTTGTGTTGTTGGTGTCACATACAAATGATGTCATGAGCCATGTTACTATAACGACCTAAAGCACACTGAGATGGTACTCAATTGTAATAGAAAACAACCAAAACCAAATAGTCGAGTTGAGTGTAGTAAAGCCGAGTAGGTGGAAAAAAGGCTTTACAGTCTTTGGTATGTGCATTTTTGTGTGAGACATTTGTAGATTATTATTCTTTCAAATTAGAAGTGTTGCTATACAACATCTATTAAAATCCCATTAAAAAGAGTCTCAATCTTTTTATTCCGAAGGCCTTGTAGAGCTTTGGATTTTTTACACCATACACACGTAAAAGTAAAGAACGCAAAGCCTAGATGTCTGACACTCCTTAAGGAAGTACTAGTTATTGACACCTAATTTGTAACCTCAAAATTATATTTTTATATTTTTAAGATGTGATAAATGTTGATTAGTCCAACATGTCAATTTTACTTATCATTTGTTTGAAGATATATATTTTTTTATCTGGATAGCCATTGTTTCAAAGGTCAAGCCCTCACTTGTTTAAATGTGTTGAAAAAGCCCATTTCTACTTGAGCGTGTGTTATATTAGTATAGCTATATTAGTATAGTAGTTATATTAGTGTGTTTTATTAATCTTAGCCCTGTTGATTAATGTGTTGGAATTGTATTGTGATTTAATGCTTAGCTACTGTTTTTCACCAAGAGGGAAGTTGTTTTTTTCTCAATAAAATGCCAGGTATTAGTCCTGTCTGATGTTATAACACAGTTTTGTAGGGTGAGCTAGTTTAGCTATACAGTCTAGGTTATTGTCTAAATTTAATTTTCAATTACAATACAATTTGAAGTGTTAACAACATGTTTCTTTACTGGTATTGTTTCTCTTGTGGTCATAACATGCTAAAAACAATTTATGGTGAGTATGTGTTCACTGAAACTGTTTCACTATGATATACTGTTTTAACATGCAAAGTCCACTGGGTATCAGTCAACCTGTGTAGGATTATTACAGGATGCACTTTATGCACAGTATCGTAACTGCAGTCCAGTAATGAAATTTTATAAGTTTAGTTGACATTTTCAAACTGATTGTTGTTGGGAAAGAAAATGGCTTTCATGTCAACTCTTCCCAGTGGTCAGTGTTTGCTTTTAGCCACAAGGAAATTGCAAGTTTTATACAGTGTGAAACATATTTCATTGACATTTGTCACCACCAAAGAAAGTCAGTGGGATGAAACAATGACCAGCAGTGCTAAGAGTCCCACCCCCAACTAAGCCACTGAAAATTAAAAAGATACTTTATAGCCTTTGTACAAACGTAACTACCAAAGGAGCGATGTATATTTTATTCCATATTTCTTCAAAAGTCAGTTTCAGCTCTTGCAGTGTAACCAGACATGACATATAAAACCACAAAGACACTGATTTCTCTGCAAACAAAAGAATTTGATCATACTTTTGCGAATGAAATGAATGCACTTGGTATAACTTGAATGTCTGTGTGAGAAAAAGCAGATCACATCCAGAACATAGTGTGTGATTCTTTGCAGTGGTGAGATTACAAAAGCGATAACAGACCTCCACCCTGCCTGCCATATACACACAGAAACACACACAAAAGAGCAAAGGACCAAAATGCAATTTCCATGCAAATTTTGAGCACACTTACAAAAAGATTTCCATATTCAGTGTGACTGCAATTCAAACTCTCTGTTTTCTCTGCTTAACCTTTTGATTTATTTATACATTTATACCTATTCCTTTTCCCTTCTCTCCATCTCTCTGTCACTTCCTCATGTGTTGCCTTAATGCAGGTTTTGTGCATTGACCAGAATGTACAGGCAATGGGCTCTTTTACCCCCTAGTCTTGTCGCTTTATTTATTCATGTGACATCTTGTCCTTTTGCCTCATCCAGCTCAATGCTTCGCAGGGATACAGATGCTTTAGATAGCAGTCAGATTTGGGTTGCTCAAGCACTGATCGTATGCCAGCCACTCAGACAACACCATTAATCTCTCTTATCAGCATCTCAGTGGGTGCTCTGGCCTCAGAATGGTATGTTCTGCATTGGGCTACCATTACTCAATGGATGCTAAATAAACCACATTGCTCCATCTGATTTACCCTCAGTACTGAGTTACAGCCTTTAGCTGAGGAGACGAAAAGGGCCATCGCTCTCCCAGTGGCATTGACCACTTTGTTATTGTTAGTTCCTTCAAAGTGTTCCCAGCCTCTTATACCAGCTGCTTGACAATTTTGTAATTGCATTGTGTGATAAAAAGCTAATTAAGTTATGGAAGATCTCTTATCTGTTTTATTTTCCTCAGCGCTATCCAGGGGATGACCTTGATAAGATCACTTAGAGGCTGCTGGCTTCTTTCACTGGTGCTCTGTGTTAATAGGGACAGTGATAACTAGTGTGGATGGAGATGAGAAAGGGCTCCTTGATGACAGTAATCTTAACACAAGATACAGAGATACAGACCCTGATAAAAAGGCAGGGAGTGCCTGAGGGAATCACCCGCCAATAAAGTTCTAGTTCTTGTGATCCCATAAACAACTGATAAGAGTTGGTAGCCTAATGAGTTGAATTATTTTACTGACACTTGGAAAATGCGGGTTGACTTCTATCTCATAAAGCAATACAATATGCTCACGCTTGCAAATTTGTACCATAAGCATCAGAAAATGACTTTGTGCAGCCCCCGGTGTTTTACAGAATGGGTTGAAGATGTGGTAACACTGGGAGCACACATTAAGCTGAGACAACACTGCACACACACTGGGTAGAACTGCACTTCCATATGAAAGGCAGAGATGCAAAAAACACATAAAGCAACATCTCCAGCGGGCAATGGCGCCCGCTGTCACTCAAAAACCAACAGGCACACCACTAATACAGACACATACACTAAGCACTCTCAGTTATTTCACTCTCTTTTATACAGTACTATAAAAGAACTCCACAGTGCTCATATTGTGATTGAGTATGAAGATAGATTAGAATTGTGCTGTATGTGAAGGAAATACATCCTGGTCTGAGATGTATTGCGCCTTGCGGTTTATTTATGGTGCAAAGCATGGCTAGCTGAGCCAGCTAAGCCTGAGACACAAAATATCATTTATTTTAGTTAGTGATGTCCAGCTGGACATATATGGTGTAGGGATGGTACTAAATTGATTTTTAAGGCTGAAGCACATATGAGAGATTTACTACTACTATTGCTCTGTAGTCCATTTCCAAAAGAAAAGTAGAAGTTCCATACATAATTGTTGCAAATATTTATATTAAAACTTCACTTAATAAGCTCAACCTTTTTTCATGGAAGAGTTCAAGATTCTGATATTGTTACATTTAAATATAGAAGAAAAATAACACCTTGTTATTCTAAAACTAGGCTGTTTCAGGACTTCTAACTCATTACAATTAATGCTTCGGGCAATATTTCATAAGAGTACACAGTGTGGTTTTACAGTATATTTCTCTTCCTTTGGAAGTGTTAAGAATGTATCTGGGGAAAATTTGACAGTGCTTTCACCATGCATTACCTAAATGAACTGTTATCCTCTGTGCTCACCCAAACCTTGTTTAGTATTAAATAATTCAGGACATTCTCTGTTGCAAAATTCAGCTGCATGCACATCACGTCTCTACTTGCTGTCTCCCCTGTGTTTAAGAGGCATAATATATTACATTGGCTTATGATGCAGTAGAGACTGTTGCACAGACTCTATGTAATATGTCAGATATGCATTCCCCTGCCCAGGGGTGTGGTTAGTGTGATGGTTGGGAAACAAGGTTCTTCATCAGTTTCTACACCAGTGGTTGTATACATGGATCAACTACAATGCTAAAAGCATCTGCCTAATATTCTGTAGGTTGCCTCATTCATGCAACCAAACCTGTTTGACCTGTCAAAGTATGCATTCCAGAATACTTATAGAGCTTTTGTATTTTATCAGGTACCAGATGTTAGCAGCAGCTCCTTTAAGTACTTTAAATCATGAGGTGGGGTGTCCGTTGTTCTGACTTTCTTCTCCAACACCTGAGAACTGAATTTAGAGACCAAGTCAGCATCTTAAATTATCTGACATGTTTCTTAAACTGGTCTTGAAAAAGGCCAGTGTGATCAGAGATGAGTCTTTTCACAAAGGGTGTATAGATGGTCTGGAATAATATTTAGAAAGGTCATATACCAGATAGAAGTCATAGTGTATTTTGTCCTCTTCTCCTGACAAATGAAAAACACACCTAGGGCACGTTGTGGGTTTTTCATCAGACCGAGTCTTGGCTCCTCCTGCAAATGAGTTAGCCTTGGGCAAATAGAGTACCATTTCAGGCTCTACCACTGTAAAATTGTGGCTGTTTTAGAGTTGCTATGACTTGTCAAACCATCGCCAAGTCCAACATTGTCACTTAGATCTTGATACTTTCCCATTTCCATGCTTTCAATATGTCAGATTGTTTTCTAATATATTCTACACCTTGACAGATGACATTATAATGAGATAATCAGTGATATTCACTTCACCTGAAAGCGATTTTAATGTTGTGGCTGATCATTTTACAGAAAAGCAGAAGAGGAAAAAGACACTAATGCAGTTCCAAATCAGCTGTAAAATGAATTACATACTTAATATTCAGGACAAAAAGGGGAGATTAAGTAAAAAAGGAATATTCTAACAGTAAAAATTTTTGAGAAATTACTTCAAGCTATTTCTTAATTACTGACTCCATGGTCTTTTTGTCCTTGTGCAGCATGTGGTTTGAACTCTTACATGGCTTCCATCAGCAGGATCTGTCTTTAACACCTTTTCTTGCAGAAATTTAACAGCCCAATGGGCTAATTAGTTCTTCACCTTTCCATTACAGAAAAAGAAAATCAGAGCTGTGTTATCACTGTTACAAGATGACCTGCTGACAGACAAGCCCTGCTGGGATTGGCGAATTGATCAGACAGGGTAAAACCCCATCACAGTGTGAATTGACTGTTTACATGTGAGCAGACCTGAGGGGTCAATTAAATATGTATAGTGTGGCTTTAACAAAGGCAAGAAAAGAGATGCATTAGCACCATGAAAAGAAAATGTAGAAATAAGTAAGAATAAACACAAAAAGAGCCACAGATACATACCACACACACTGTAAACTGCATACACTTCATACAATTTTAGCTACACGTGCACAGCAATTTTAATATCATGCTATTTTTTTTTTTAATTTGATGCAATATTCTACAGGGAAACGGTTATTGGATTTTTTTTCTTTACTATTGGGTGAACACAGCAACACAATTGACAATGCATGGAAAATGTGCCCTTGAATGACTGCCCTCAGCACTCGTGGCATTTGTACTTGACAAACAGGCTCATTATTGGATGACTTAATGAAAGCCTTCTATTCAGAATAGATTTTGGTCCAAGACAAATTATGTACACGTGGCACCAAGAAATTAGCAGTCTGGAAAGGCAAAGCGTGGCTCTGTCAGCATCCACTAAATTGAACAAATTTCTGCATCTAAAATGGGTAATGAGCCCAGATCAACGCTGTGATTATAATTATGATATTGTTTTGATCAGTTAGTCCCCTTCATTAAGCTGGTTTCAAATATGATAGATTTTAGAATCCTTTTTCCTCAAGCAAACGACAGATTTAAACACGGTCCAATGACCACTTGAAAATATACTAATTCCTATTTAACTTTGAAATAAGTAATAAAAAATATGTCAACCAAAAAAAACCAGCAGTAAAAAAAACATTTTTATTTGTTATTCATCTTTTCGGTTATGACAAAAAAAAGCCAAACTATTTATTTGCTAAATTTTATGTATGTCAGATACAGTATCTAACAGTACCTTGTATTTGTATTCACTGTATTTGTGTTAAATAGGAAGGCATCCAGAGTGTTAAATCATCAACTCGAGCAATGGTGTGTGAATTCTTTTTTGTTCAACGTTTTAAAAAAACAGCGGCCGTAGAAAACAAAACGCAGATTATCTTCAACAAAGTAAATCACGTCATGAAGGTGAGAGAAATCAGCTTAATCAACTTAATTCACCAGTATTTTTCTTTCACTTGCTGTAATCTTTCAGTCTTCAGCTCTGTCAGTTTATGAAACAGTAAAGCGTGTTTTCCTCACCCCACCAAAATCTGTTAGAAAAGGTTGGCCAACAACCAATCAAATTTACAAAAGACGGACAAACTCTTGCCACTTCCTTTGACACTTAAACAAAAGTCAAGCCTAAAAATGAATTATCACACTGAGCGCTGCAGTCTTGCACTTGCGTCTTGCACTTGCGTCTTGGTTTGGTATAAATGTATAAATGTCTGACTTGGCAATATGAAGAAGCATGCTGTTTATTACTTAAATAAAGAAGAAAAAAAGACAGCTAGCCAGCTGCCAGCATATCAACATCAACCCCCCCAACCCCGCACCCCACCATCCACACAGCACACACACACACACTCACACAGATTGGTCGTGCTCTTCAGAAAATATTTAATGAGGCTTTAAACTTTAATATGATATATACATTTTTACTATCTCAAGCCAAATTTCCAGAGATTTTTTTTATATTACAGATGACGATGAGTAATGCTATTGCAGCCAGCCTATTCATTTCAAATTACACAAAGAACAGCGTCCCCCTTTGCATTCACCAGGTCAATAGCAGAGGCATTAACAAAAGTGATTACTCATACAATGACAACCCACTCAACCAAACAGGCTTAAAAGGATACAGCTTAATTCCAAAAGAAGACGAACAAAACCGAACTACCAAAAGCTTCATTGTGTGTGAACAAGAATGATGGACTCCAATAACTTTAGTATATTCTTAGTATATTCTTTTACTGATTGGTTCACCGATATCTGCTGTGAATTTGTATTTGTAAATGGACTCGACAATGATTTCACCAAGTCCCAGAGCACATGTTTTAATGTAAATCCACTTTGAAATAACAGAAACATGCTACAAACTCAACATTGGCATTTTAGGTTACCATGTAAGTTACACATTCAGAAGATACACAACAACTTAAGCACTTTGTTTTTCATATTTCTGGCAACCAGTTTGACTTTGTTTTCTCTCCATCAGCTCTGTCAGGTAAATAACTGCAACTAAATGTTTCATTGTATAAACAAGGTGCTCACGGTTTCTGTGTCTGGCATTGTATTATATAGGCTAGTGTAGTTTAGAGCTTTTCATTAAAATATGCATCTGCATAATATGAGGTCAGTGAGACTCAAGAAAAACAGTAAAATAAAGTGCTGGAAATTTACATTGCATTTACGTTGATTTATGCAGGAAAGTTTGAAAGCACTGTTTGGAATTGGACAGTCCAGGGACAAAAACAATATGGTATATTTACTGTTGGTGAAGTAACCCTTTGAGTCACTGTAATGTTAACAGTTAATCTCAAATAGATTTACGCAAAATTTCAAAATTCAGCTTAAGCCTTTCCCCTTATGTTCCCCTTATTTTTAGCTGATCAAACATTTCTTTTCCATTTCTCATTTAATGCGATTTACTACGATACATGCTAGATGAAGCTATAAAAGCCTGACATAAACTCAGTTTATATTACTAGTACCTTAACTTCAAAACTTTAAAAATTAGCTTACATCGTTGTTTTATTTCTTAAACACTCTTAAAATGTTTTTTTGTTTGTTTGTTTGTTTGTACTTTAATCCTAGCCATAAGAGGCCACAAATACAGTTTTATATATTTCTATGACCCCAGTTAGATAATAAACACAGTTTCATAATTTCCCTGTGGATAAAACTGTGCTGATATCTTAAAGGTATAATATGTCTGCTTTTGCCTCAATGCCATTTAAATATTTCAGTGGGTAAACCAGCTCAGGAACATTTATGGGATAAGTAACACCGATGTGGCATTTGCATTTATACAAATTCATATTTTAACATTCTCATGTGTGTTGCATAAAAAAATAATATTTTAGCCTTTACCAAATACATGCAAATAAATTAATGCTATTATGTAAAATTCGGACAACCGCTATTGTTGCTCTAGCAATACAAACACACAATTTACACAAGGCTTGTAAAATACTATGTAAGGATGTTGATTTTCTGTAGTTTTCATGGATACATATTCTGAGCTGTTGCCAAAATTGACACAAAATTGTTGAAATAGCTCAGACTGCTTAAACTTAATAAGTAAAAAAAATGCAGTGTTCAAACTAAAGACATATATATGCAGACAAAGTACACGAGGCAAAATGTGTTGTCACAAAAAGGAGTAGTGGAGACAAAAGTTGATTGAACAGATCTAGTAACATTTTTGCACTATGGTGCCAGGACAAGCTCAACCAGGTTTTAAAGACAGTGTCCCGAATGAGCATGATTGATGACTCCTAATTTAGAGTAATTTAGAGTCGGCCTAGTGTTCTATGACGCTGTTGTAATTATGCATTTGTTTAAAGTTAAGATTTACACAGATGAGCCTTACAAAATCTTATTTCACAAGCACACAAATAAAACACTCTTGCAGACCACAAAAAGATAATTTTTAAAATAAATATATGAGTTCAACAAAGAAGAGAAACAGTGCTTAGAAACAATACAGTTGATGCCAAAATTACATTTTGTATTTTACATCAGAAAAATGTTTGGCCTTAATTCCATTAGTGTTTCCAGTCACTGAAATGGCACAGAAGAAAAATGTAATCTGTTTATGTTTAGAAAAGCCTTATTACTCAAAATAATATACACTCTCAGTATATGCTCAGTTGTTTTTACATTTTGAGATGTACAGTTGTTAGCTCATACTGGCTGGAAATGTAAAGAATACTGCAATCATTAACAAAACATTTCTTCAACAACACTATTACTGATATCCATGCAAAAACGATCATTTGGTGAATCCTAAATCGACACTATATTGCCAAAACTATTTGCCCGTCTGCCATCACATGCATATGAACTTGAGTGACATCCCATTCTTAATCCATGGGGTCCATTCTTAATCCAAGCTTTTACTCTTCTTTGAACAGGCTTTCCACAGGGTGTGGTAATGTGTTTATGGGAATATTTGATCATTTTTCCAGAAGTGTAGAGGATAAGGTTAGATGCTGATGTTGGACGAGAAGGCCTGGCTTGCAGTCTCCACTCTAATTCATCCCAAAGGTCTTCTATCGGTTTGAGGTCAGGACACTGTACAGGTCAGTCAAGTTCTTTCACACTAAACTCATTCATCCATGTCTTTATGGGCCTTGCTCTGTGCACTGGTGCGCAGTCATGTTGGAATAGGAAGGGGCCATGTCCATACTGTTCCCACAAAGTTCAGAGCATGAGATTGTCCAAAATATCTTGGTATCCTGAAGCATTAATTGTTGCCTCCACTTGATCTAAGGGGCCGCGCCTGTTAGGGAAAAATAACCTCACACCAGAATGCCTCCTCCATCACTTGGCACAATCCAGTCAGATAAGTGCTTTTCTCCTGGCAACTGCCAAACCCAGATTGGCCATTGGATTGCCAGACAAAGAAGCAGGATTCGTCACTCCAGAGAACACGTCTCCACTGCTCTAGAGTCCAGTGGTGGTGTGCTTTACACCACTGCATCTGACACTTTGCATTGCTCTCGGTCATGTAACACTTTGATGTTTCCAACATGGATGGTTTCCAAATGGAAACATATTCCATGAAGCTCTCTACACAATGTTCTTGAGCTAATTTGAAGGCCACGTGAAGTTTAGACGGCTGTAGAAATTGACTCTGTGGAAAGTATGAGCCTCTGCATCTGCTGGCCCTGCTCTGTGATTTTACGTGGCCTACCACTGTGGGCGACTTGCTGTCATTTCATATTGCTTTGACTTTGTTATAATACCACTAACAGTTAACTTTGGAATATTTAGCAGCAAGGAAATTTCGCTAGATTTGTTGCACAGCGTTGTTAGCATCCTATCATTGTTACATGCTGGACTTCACTGAGCTACTGAGAGCGATCCATTGTTTCACAAATGTTTGTAGAAGCAGTCTACAGGCCTAGGTACATGATTTTATATACCTGTGGCCATGGAAGTGATTGGAACACCTAAATTCAATGATTTGAATAGATGAGTGAATATTTTTGGCAATGTAGTGTGAGTTGTAAGCAATGAACGAGAAAGCAGTGCTTCACGTTCATTGCAATGCTAACAAAATAAAAGTGAAATAATAAAAGAACTTTGATTTAGGAATGATGGTCACTGTGATGGATTGTCTATGTAAAGCAGGTAAAGCAGGCATAATATATGGACCCTGCATAAGCTGCAGAGGGCAAATGATAATTAATTAGTGTGGGAGAGATAACAGAGTCCTCTTTCTCTGCCCCTAGGAGAAGCAAAGTAATGTTGAAAATGGAACAGGGAAAAAGTAAAACAAAAGTGAGCAATGCATTGGAAGGAAATTTAATTTCTCCATGATTAAATTACATACTAACCATTTAAAATAAGATTATAATAATGCTTTTTATTCTTTGCATTTCCATCAAGGATAACACACACGTATATACATATATATTTAGCCCTTTGCACTTTGTTTGCATTTATCATCTGGCCCAAACAGGCAGGTCATTTAAGTGCAAAGCCAGGATATCCTTGACACAAAACTCAATTGTAGTGCTTGATTGCAACTGACATGCCCTCTACTGTGCTTCTCCTCCCACGCTTGTAGTCAAGTTCACTGCCTCCAACATATCAGTCAGATGCTGATAAGAAAAGGCCTTTGTTTTGTCAAAGTGTAATGCTGAACAATAGTCTCCAATATTATAAACTGTCTTCAGATTATTGAGGGATACTTGATACTAGGATGCCAGCCCAGATCAAAAATGACCAAATGCAACAGATTCATCATCATTCTGTCTTCTCTTCTATCGCTGACTGAAACACACGATAAGGTCACCCTCAGCAACATATTCAAGAACGGTTTATTCATCCTCAATGGTTTCAAACATAATTCAGGATGCAAACAATGAGTATAAACTGTCCTTTTTTCCTTGAGCTCGACAATAGTTCCATAAATGACCTACTTTTTTAGGGACTGTGCTCTTAATCATATGCTATTATTATATTTGCAGGACTCACTTTTTGAAAAGTTATTTTTAATGAAAATGCATCATAACTTGTTATAATTTAATTGTTAAACTTTGTTTTACTTAGAGACAAAAAATGACAGCGTGTCTGATCATTGACTTAACACACGTGGATTTAGAGTGGATTAGATGAAGCCATGGTAAAGGATTCTGAGAAGAATCTATGATTTATTCACCCTGGTTAGGAAATTGGATGCTGCCTTATTTTTTTCCTGCCACAGCGTTAGACAATGAGACGAATGGTTGCATTAAAAGATAAAAGAAAGTGAACAAGAGCTGAATACAAAGGGGAACATGAGCGTAGCTCCAGAGATATGAACTATAATTCTTTTTATGACGCAAGCACTGACCTGCAATACCATTCTGCACCCCGCACTCTTTCTCTCTCTGTTGTGGCATCTGGGTTTTTCTCTCTGCAGGCTCCCAGACCGCCACACTGCACAGGGAATACATCAAAGCTGCCAAAAACTCCCTGTTTTTAAAATATAGCATGTCTATTCACTTGTCCTAGTCTTTTAACACACTGCACATGAGTATATCTGTGTCCATCTCTATTTTGCAGAGCTTCAGAAAGAGAAGGGGGCTGTATGCGACTGTGTGTGTTCGCTTCTAACATTTCTGAGAAGTCATTATAATTGTTAGGGAACTCATATCTGGCTAAAGTATGGGAACAGATAGGATTTTAATCTATTATTTTGCTCTTGACTAAGTAGCATACAAATATACTACACATCTGACTTAACTTTCTTTCTTGTAGCTGTGCTCTCTGTTTGGTTTCATTACATCGTACCACAAATGGCTATGTGCCCTATGTCATCAATATGCCTGTATTGATCTGGACAGTAGGTTTGCGCTTTTGTGTTGCCGCCGTCACCTTGAGTCATGCCTGGAGAGCAGCCAGACTACTTGCAGCCAATTTGCGTGACACTAACAGCACACAGTGTTTTCTTAATAGGATTGTCACAGTGCTGGTATAGGGTTCATCTTAACACAGTGCTTTTCCAAACTGCTGATTACTCTGAAGAGAAGACCCAAGTAGAGTCTAATGCTTTAGTTATCAGGGGGAAGTAACATACAAACTAGTGTAAAAGGCACTTATTAGCCTACTCATTTTCCTGTCTTTCCCTACATGAGTGTAGACCATATGACTCAATAAAAAATTCAGCTCCCTCGAGCAGGATCTATAAAATTTGAATATTTTTTTTCTGTCTGGGCAGACACATCCACCCAGTAAATTGTGATCAACAGTTATCCTGTGATAAAAGAAAAAAAGTCTTGACGCTACCTCACATTAGTTATGTAAACTGAAATATAAAACCTTATATGACACATATAAGTAATATATATATTGCTGAGTGGTTTAAAATGTTGGACCACAAAATGCATGCTCACATGGAGGCAGAAATAAAACTGTATTAACTACATGACACTGTCATTTCTCTTGCAGAACACCATAGTTAACATTTTGCATTATGGCATTCTGGAGTTACATGTCTGGTTAAGATACAATATTTTTGCTTTAAGGCCTTTAAAGGTTGACTAGAATCATTAGCAGTGGTCCTGGCAGATGTAATTCTGAATGGATTGTGCTTTTTACACTTCCAGAACACACGGTTTTAACAACAGCAGATCTATTTTTGAATTCTTTCTAATGGGCCAGTAACTGGTGTTAAAGTCACTGGGTTTAGGTCTTTTCATGGCCATTATTTCTGGTGCTTATTTGCCCAGTTTGGCAATGTTGGATTTCACCTGCTTTGTATGATGGCTTAGAAACTTGGCAACGAAAAAGCAACCTTTTAAAAACAGAAAGTAAACTATAAAAGAAGAGTCTTCTGAATGTCTGCAAAAGTTAGTGCTGCTAGCATTGTGATGTGGAGTTTCAACCATGGAGCAGAATTGGTTTGATGAACATCTAGCATGATTTTGAAGTTGATTGATTGATTGATTGATTGATTGATTGACTGAGGCCATCTTGAAAGATTTTAACTATGCGGAGGTACAAACTGGAATTTAGATTTATAGGAAGACTATTAATTTTAATTCTCTCTTAAGTAGCTCTTTGTTTCTTTATTGTAACAGGTTTGGTCTTGTTGGTACATATAGTTGATGCCATTTTTCTGCCTGCGTTGTTATGACAATGGTAAGATGTAGAGTGAAGATCCTGCTGCTAAAAGAAGGAATGATCTCCATTTTCAGTAGGGATGTTATTATAATGAGATGTTTTGTTGGCAGATTATAATTTTTTTTTGAAAAGATTTTTGTTTTCGTTACTTTGGCATTTATTTGATAGGACAGTTCAAGGAGGAGTAAGGAAGGTAGGGAGCAAGTCAGGGGGAATGACACAGGAAATTACCTGAGGCAGATTCTAACCCCAGCCCCCTACAACACCTTCAGTTTATGGGTCACCTGCTCAACCAGGTAAGCTATAGCTGCACCAAGGGTAATCAACTTATTCAGTCAAGGTGGTTTTGTATTGGTAAGCTTCGGTTTTTCAGAACATTACACCAACCAAAAATAAACCTATAAATCAATCATGATTCACAGGTTAGTCCTAGCAGCACCAGTGATCAGTAAGGTTTTGCTGACATTGTAAAAAGTGTTTTACTCGGCTGTGCATTATTTGTGTGTGAAATGGTGGGACTTTACTAATTTTTGCTATGTAGATTTTTTGAGCTCTGAGTGAATAATAACCCTGTCTGTTCTATAGCTTACACCTTGTATATATGTGGGAGAAAAAAACAAAACAATCTATTTCAGTGGAAACTACACATAATGTGTAACGGTAAAACCAACATCCCTAATTAATAAATAGACAATTCATTAAAAAAAATCATGATTAACATGCTCATAATATAATATGATGTTGTGGCACTGCTGGGATGTATATTATCAAAGTATTAGTCACATGTTAATTGACAAACTCTACATGGATTAAAAACCTGCAACTTGCATTGCATTTTGACTGTCAAAGAATTCCTGGATATCATGCAATACGTGTTTATTTGGATAGTTCACTCTTCTTTACAGCGTTGCTTCAGTTCATTGAAGTTTGCAAGCATTAATTTATGCACAGCTTTTTTAAAGTCCCATCACAGCATTTTAATGAGGTTGAGGTCTGGACTTTGACTTTTCAGCCCTTCTGTTGTAAATTTGCTGCTGCACTTGGGATCATTGTCCTGTTGCATGACCCAATTTCAGCCAAGCTTTAGCTGTCTGACAGATGGCATCACATTTAAATTTAAAATACTTTGGTATATAGAGTTCACGGCTGACTCAAATCAGCACCCATTCAACCACTGTGATTGACAGTTGGTATGAAGTGTTTCTGTTTTGTATCTGTTTTTGAAAAATATGGTGCTGTGCATCATGGCCAAACATCTCCGCTTTGGTATCGCCAGACAAAACATTATTTCACAAGTCTCATAGTTTGTTCAGATGCAAAGTTGCATCTTTGCAAAGTTTTCAGACAGATACGTTTTCACATGCATTTTCCACAAATGCATTATATACATTTTTATTAAGTTCCTTTCTTAAGGAAAATCTATAAATAAAGTTAGGCTTTGGGTTACAAGATAGAACCATGACTTAATCATATAATGGAACTCTTGGAAACTGTCTAATTTAAGTTCAGCACAATGAATACATACATTGCGTAAAATTAATATTGAGTAAATTTATTTCTAACGGTGCTATTGACATGAAATTTTCAACAGAATAACTCACCAGAAATTCTCAGTAACAACCAATTCAATCTGCACATTCAAAGAAATCAAACCATAGATGTCCATAAATGAAGTTATTTGTAATAATGACAAATGACACAGGGATTGTCCTGTTTGAGCGCAGCTAACCAAACGACAAAGCGCCAAATATTAGTAAAGAGACAGACAGTTAAAGTGGACAGTATATCTTGGGTTGGAACATAAAACTCATTGTTGCAGCAAGAGGCAGCACAAAAGCGATACCCTTAAACAGATCTTTAGTTTTCGTCTCCTTGCTTTCCACTGAGTTATTGGTTCTGTCACTAGATAGCTAAGATAAACCAATATAAGTAAATTAGTGGTGACCTATTGACACAGCATAAGTTGGCGCTAAACACGTTCTCAAAACCTAAACTTTCAGCACTGACATTTTAAATCAGTGCCAGTTTTTGAGAGCAATGCTCCATGATGTAAATCTTTATACTGTATGTGAAGTGTTTTAAGTTCCTTTTTAAATGTTAATTAAAGAACACCCTGGATAGTTCGCCAATCTGACACAGGGCTAACACACAGAGTCAGATAACCATTCGCACTCACATTCACACCTAAGGGCAATTTAGAATCACCAATCAATCTTTCTGAAGCTGTCTGGTGAGGCTTGCTATGTCCATTTTGATTGTTAATAAACCCTAACCTGTCGCCGGCAACAGGTTTTTCTGACATTTTTTAAAATTACCGTAACTTTTGAACCGTTCACTCAATGGAAAAAGTTCCAACGGTTTCTGAAAGCAGAGACTCTGTGCTTTCCAGTGATATTGGGATCACTACGGTACTCCCAGGCATGGGATGACAGCAGCCCCGGAAAAATGAAGGTTGGTTTAGAGAAAAGAGAGCGAGCGAGTACAACAGAGATCAACAGAAAATTGATATTTTATCTTACATTTGGGTGTTGTTTACTGTGGTTTTTTATTGCTTTGTTTTTGCCGTTGTGTGCTGTTTTTTGCCGTGATTTGCCTTTTTTTTTTACTGTGTTTTTATCGTGCT